>JAPYYV010003111.1:0-23533 GCA_030522625.1 Copidosoma aretas
CAAACATCTCCCACCAATCAGAGCAAGGTTTGGTTTCCCGCACAATAACGAAATAGAGTCAGTGTGATGGTAATGTAGATATCATTTTAAATGTAAGTCGGTAGCGTAGGTAGCATTTTCAATCTTGAAGTGACCACTAGATGTCAGACGTTCTAAGAAAAATTAGTTTTGCGAAATAAATGGTGCCAACTTTAGAAACGCTATTAACGTTCCCGAATAAATGTTGCTTTAAGTGACTGGATTTTATATAGTAGGGCCGCAGATTATAATATGGGCTCGTTTTTAATATTTCCCAATACTGTTTTTTATATTTCTTGATAACTTTTATCTCTAATGATCATATGAATTTGTATAATATACGTTGATTCTATTTATATTTTTTTAAAATGCATTTTTCTAATCAATTCCAAGGTAGCAATACAAAATATGTATGGAAGCTTTTAGTATATGTATAGATACCATTTTATTAACGAACAATTACAAATATCAACATACTACACTTTTGGTATGTTCATTTTAAAATTCACAACTTTGACAATTGTTTGTAAACCACAAATGATCTTATTATAAATTTTAATATTTACCGACCTTTATTATCGATTTGGTATGCACTCACTGGTTTCAATCTAAACATTTAAGACAATTTTCTGACTAGTATAGTCGTACGTTTCAAAAAATGACAACAATATTTATTTCTTTTTTCACAGCTACAAAAGAACATAAGCATTAATTAATACTACCATACTTACACTTTTAGTATGTTCATTTTACAATCCTCAACTTAAGCAATTTTTTGTTAAACCACAAATAATCTTATTATAAATTATAATATTTTCTGACATTTATTGTCGATTTGGTCTGCACTAATTGGTTTTAATATAAACATTTAAGACAATCTTCTGACTACTCTAGTCGTACGTTACAAAACATGACAACAATAGTACATAACCATCAAGAAGATATAACATAATATTTTTTTTATAAAACATTCAACCTACCATTACAAACCAAATTAAGGCTCTCTTCACTTGGTCCTACGTATCAGGATATTACTAATCATGCTGATATGCTAATTTATGTGATTGTTTTTTGCCATTACGAACAACTGAGGGTATTCCATTCTTTTAGAGACTGTTTAATATGCATTTGACTAGTAATAATTTTGTACTTATTTCTAATTTAAATTTTTAGTTCTATTTAAGGTACCAGTATTATAATTATTATACTTGCCAATAAAGGCATATCTTAGATTACACACAAAAGAGTATTTTTTTCAATTCATGCATTACAAATTAACAAGAGCCAAAGTTATTACTTAAAAACTAGTCCTGATTACGTTTCAGGAACACTATTAGATTCAGTTCCTTAAACAAGTATATCGATTGACAAGCCGTTCATTACAATACAATTATTGTAACTACTGCATATGCACGCATTTTTACAAAATACGTATCACAATTTTCTATATAGCTTCTACTATTAGCAATACAAATAATGAATTATTACATGGCATATGCCTTGGCTTTTACAGTTCCGATAAACTTTTTAATGACAGTATATTTTTCTCGCAACACTGGCAATTATGTATGATATTAGTAAATTTACTAAAACCACAGTTATTAAGAAGTCTAAAACTTAACATTTGCTTCAGTAATATGTAAGTTATATTTTCCATATAAGTTTTGTATACTTTTCATAATCATAAGTGCCAATGATTTAGTTTTCTGACGATTAAAAAATCTGTACAGTTTATATGTTACAAAGGTCTACTTAACATTATGATGAATGTCGTACATAGAGCAAGTTAATTCCGATGATGGAAGACACACATTTTGTCAGTATGGTTACACAGAATCCCAGTAAAAAATAATTCATAAAAACTTATATAAGATCTTAGGTAAGATCTTACATCAGTTCTTATATATGAACTTCCATAAGAACTCACAATTGGTTATCGACCAAGAAATGACATAAGAACTTACATAAGATATTACGTCTGGTTTTACAAGAAAAGAACAAATAAATTGTTTATAAAACAAAAAAATGAATAAAAGGAATTTTTTAATGATAAAACAGCCAATTATGGTGTTATCATGCGGATAGCAACACCAACAATGGGGTTTTGAAGTATTTTTTATGTATTTTGTAACAAATGCATATATAATTATACATTATACGTTTTTTAAATAAGCATTACAAATACTTCAAAACCCCATTATTGGTATTGCCATCCGCATAACACCATGTACAGATGTTTTACCATGAAATGATTCCTTTTTTTCAGTTTCTGTTTTATAAACAATTTATCAGTTCATTTATTATAAGACCAGACATACGATCTTATGTAAGTTTTTATGTCAGTTGTTGGTCGATAACCAGTTGTAACTTCTTAAGTGAGTTCTTATGTAAGTTCATAGATAAGAACTGACATATTTATTTACCTAAGATCTTACATAAGTTCTTATAAATTATTTTTTACTGGTATATTGAGTGCACCAATGTTGAATTTTATACATTCTTATGAATATAGGTAGTCAGCATTTTTCTTTTCTTTTCTGGCTCTTTTGCCTCTCCCGTACTCGAGTGCATCTGTCAGTTTCCTTTTCTTTATGACTGGTTTGTTTTCTTTTTCTTTCTTCTCTTCATTTTTCTTCGCAGCCTTGATTGAGGACTCATTCTGTTCAATATTTAAATTATAAGTAATTTCTGGCAGTACACTGTGAATTCGTCTTTTTCTCTTAGATTTATGAAAAAAAACCTCAGTATTATCAATATTACTTGTTGGGCACGCTTTGCAAGGCTACTTTCTAAATACACGTTCTATGATAATAGCAGCACTGATTGTTTTCATAACATTACCTTTTTCGGAGCTTCTTGGACGTCACATTCACAGTCAGAATTGTATGAGAAGTCCTCGAAGTCCACTACATCATCTTCGATGTCTGAGTCATCAATCTCGTTCAGTTCTTGTTCTGATGACTCCTCGATCAGTTGTCCTGTTTTCATAGGAGTTTGACATTGGTCCTTTATTAGAAAAAATTTTTCTTTACAGTTACAGGACAGATACAATGTAAATGGTATATTTCACGGAATAAGTATAGTAGATTTCCTACCATAGGCGCAAAGTAAAAAAATCACGCCCGAAGGGCGGGTTTTTTGTATGTTTGTGCCCGAGGTGGGAACGACGTTTTTCTTGCCGAGGGCGCAAAGTTGTACTTTGGGCCCGTGGGCGTACTTTGCGCCCGCAATCACTTTGGGCCCTAGGGAGGGCGGGAAAGTTACTTTCCCGCCCATGGGCCCAAAGCGATTAAGGGCGCAAAGTACGCCCGAGGGCGCAAAGTGCGCCTGAAAGGCGCGGAGACTTTGCGCCCATGGTAAGAAAATAGTATTTGAAAAACTATCTTACTTCGATCAATTATTTCAAGTAAAGCATCGTCATGAAAGCCAGAGACGTGGTTAATGAATTGCTCCACTGTCCACGAAGGAGATGATCTCAGTTGCTTCCACGCGTCTTCAATAATCTCATCTCGACATCTTTGTCCTGGTTTTTGTCCTACCGTTGTTTTTAACATGTTTTGTCCCCTCTTCAGATAGAGCAAAGCTCTCTCTTTCATTTTCATGACAACATCTAAAAGAACAAAATTTGTCTCATTCTACTCTAAATATTTTTTAAGCAATATATTTTTTTCATGATTATCTATTTTCTTCAAATTTTTCAATTGATTAAGTATTTATTACTAACAATACTAAAAGTTTACGGGGTCATGATTCAATTTGTAATATTATTTGTAAATTACAGTATTATTTTCCAGTAGTAAAAAAAATTTTTTAAAGTCCAACAGAACATGTTTTGGGAACATATATTTTCATCACTGCAATAAAAGGGAACAGCAATGTTGAAACCATCACAATAAGTACTCTTTAGAATAAAAAATAGATTAGTGGAATTGTTATTTTTTACGTTTGGATACACCAATGTGTTTTATGTACTTATACATACTTACATAAATATGTGAAAGTGCTTGGGGTTGTTCCCAATATCTCATTTAAAACACGATGAAAGCTCTCCAACACTGCATTACTTCGGTCGATTGCTTCATGCACTGAAAATACTGCGGGAGTAACTTTCTTCATCCACTCAGGCTTGTAATAATATTTTATATAGCGAGTCCATAGTTTTCGTGATTTGGGATCAGAAGTAAAGTACTTCTTTATTAATTTTGTAACAATCCTCAGTCCTTTCTTGATTTTTTTGGCAGGTAGTAACGGCAACACCAGAAGCTTCTTCAAAATTTCGTGTCCTTCGGGGTTGACAGTAGAATTGTTCACTCTAATAAAAAGCCGATACTCGGGAGACTTCGCCTTGCGGATCAACGCCTGCAACAAAAATAAATCATAGTTTTTAATTCCAAACAATTTCTTTTATTGTATATGTACAAGTATTATCTGTCGAACCCAATATTAATACTAGTAGGCAAATGGGCAATTGATTACTAATAGTAAAGTAGCCCTTATATTACAAGGCCATATTTTTACCGGTATAACCGAGCTCGATTTAAAGTAAGACAATACAACCAACTACATTAGGGTGTCCCTTATGTACCAATTTAAATTCTTCTTCGCTCCAGGTCGATAATCACTTCTTTGGATCCCAAAACTAAAATTAAAACCGAAGAAACCGAAAAATATTAAGATAATACCATGCCTCTGGGAGAAAATCCATTTCAGATATAAAGAACATGCGATTTTTATTTTTCAACTTTGTTTACATTTTTTCACCACATTAAATATTTTTTCTGGATTTTTTAACTGTTAGACTTTGTTTTGTATGACTCAAACTTGGTTTACATTTTTTTTCACATTAAAAGGTGCAAGTTGGAAAAATTTGATTTTTTAGATTTTTCGTTCTTCGAAGGCTTTAAAGACCAAAATATAATTTTTTTAACTCGCACCTTTAGAGCTTAAAAAATTGTATACCAAGTATGAGTGATACGTAAAAAATTCTTATATTTACAAAATACAGAAAAAATATTTATCGTAGTGAAAAAAATTCTACAGAGTAGAAAAATAAAAATGACATGTTATTTAAATAAGAAATCGATTTGCTTGGTGAGGCAGGGTTTAATCTTTCAATTTTTGGATTTCTTGGTTTTAATAATAGTTTTCGGGCCCAAAGAAGTGATTGAGCTACCTGGAGCGAAACAAAATTTAAATTGGTTAATTAAGGACACTCTAAATTACATACATCTATGTTGTAACCCTCTACATTTATGTGTCAATTACTTCCTCTACAAATCAGCTCCAGATTTTTTATAATTTGTAACAACAAAACTGGACCGATTGGGCCCATCAAGAGAAAATTTTTTGCGTCTTTCTTTTTCTAATATGTATACCAAAACAGTTTCTTTTCAACATGTTTCTCTTTGTTACCGGCAAAAAATTCCAGTATTAGCAATTTATTTAATTTTTCTGATTCATTTGAGAAAAAGTCATTTTGCTGTCTTGTACAAAATACATTTAAGTACAGTAATTAAAAAACAAATATAATATTTTTCTTTGATAACAATTAAACGCAATTTTTCCATAATACTAAGTAGCAAAAGTGATTCTTGCCAAATATATTCTGTCCGACAAACATCTCAACATTTCATACAACAACATATTTTTCATCATGTACGTCGTTTCTATAATGTTTCAATACGTGCCGAATTCGAAAACAACCATCTAGTTATGTTAATGAAGGTCAAACTGTGTTGGCTACTGACAAATTAACGTGACAGAATGATCCAACACATCCTTCTAGTTACTTGACATTCGTATAAAAACAAAAAACAAAAAAAAAGTTAGTTTTTATTAGGTTGAACAAAATAATATTACTTTATAACTGCTGAAAAAATTTGAGCTAATGCCCAAAAACATGATAAAATGGTTTAAACAGCTTCTTGGCATTCGAAAGAAAAACTGTAGATATAAAAAATAATTGTACACACAATATGTGCGTTTTACTACAAACAATTCAGATGCATTGAGCCCAAATCGTTCTTGTCTTCATTTCTACAATTGCAAAAGGCTGTTTTACGCCGTTTCTTCGAATATTCATACCTTGCATTCTTATTACTACGAGATGCTGAAATTTCGACACAACGTACAAATGACACCTCTCAATATTCAGACTCAATTACTGGAAGATCGGTCGACAACTTTTTGGAAACAGCTAAGAAAATATAAAGTTGTTAGCTGACATTTTTTAAACGCGCTGCAGTTATTTGTTTATATATACTCTATAACTTGCTCTAGTGACTTTTAGTTAATCTACCCCTACAGTAGCAACTGACCAAAATTCTACAGTTTAGTTTTTCGAAATTACATTCTTCGTACCGAGACTTAGGCTGCGTATACATGGAGTCCCGAACTTTCAGGACCTGCCATAAGCCCGTATGAGTGCGAGTGAGAGAACATACATTCTTGCTTCTCACTTGCACTCACACGGGCTTATGGCAGGTCCTGAAAGTTCGGGACTCCATGTATACGCAGCCTTAGTTGCAATATACGTTACTAGACTTTGTTGCAGAGTGATTACAAAGAAATTTTCAAAGACACGAATATTTTCTTACCATAAGCCCAAAGGGCGGCAAAGCATTTTTTTGCACTTTGGGTGCCCATAGCCGGAAAATTGCACTTTGCGCCCTCGGCTAGAAAACTAATATTCGAGACTCGGGCAACAAAGTGAAAATGTTTAAAAGTAATACAATTTGTTACGGTTGCAAAAACTCACGTTTAAAATTTTTTTTTATACGAATTTTTTGGATCCGACAAGTAGATTCTGCCAAATAGAAATTGTAGTGAACAAACAGCAGTATAATATAATGAAAATTTAATGCAGTTAGTTCCCGTCTTAATCATTTTCACAATTGATGCCAAAAATGCCGTAATAATTTTTCATTTAAACAAAGGTCAAATGGACCTCATTTTGAAAGTAGAATATAATGGCTCTTTTAAACTCTACACAATAGTATTTATACACGTGTAGCATAGCTGACTTATAACAAAATACAGTATAAAAACTTGTATAAGCACGATTCAACCGCTGACCAATCAATTTAGGGTTTATTGTTCAAAAATAGACGTGTACTAATTTTCTACTTTAGGTGCTTTTTTGCAATATTCGTGCAAGGAAAGAAAAGTTTAGAGAGAAGACGGCTTGCACCAATGTAACGGTTTCAGAAACGCGTGGCCAAGACCAAAAATTATCAATCACCCTATTTGTTACTTTATTACATATCGTGCTCATGTAATAAAAAAATTAATTATATCTATCTTAATATACACTTTCAAATATAATGCTTCGATTTATACTTCTCTTACTTGCGCGTAGTGAAACACGCAACCTCTCACTTTGATGTTCGGAAAAGCAATTCGCAAGAACTTCATCACCCCTTTCTCGTAATCGCACATCGCTCGAAGGGGTCGGAAAGACGGACAGATGTTTGTTAAGGCTTTCCAAACTGCCACGTACGCTTGAGTAGTTCGCCTGGTCATCAGTACCCAAGCACATGGTACCACCTAATTTAAGAACAAACTTATTATAAACGTTGTCTTACAGAAAATATTTTTAAAAAAACATTGATTCAGTCATGAGCATCAGAATTTTCCGAGCGAGTCAAGTACTCAAGTCTAAAGGTGACTCATCATCCCTATACAGCACAAATTTTGGATATTATATAATAAATCTTTATTAAAAGTTATAAGAAGTGTCACTTAACCTGATAAGAATATAGCTAGTGCTACATGTCATGCGATTTTTTGCATAAAATTTTGTTGTTGATTTTTTCAAATAGCGATTCTTGAAAAAAAGTTCAATAATTTAATTTAATCTTTTTCAATTTATCTCTGGTTTTCAATTTTTCGGGCTTATTCTCTTCCTTGGACGAATCCGTTGGGAGTCACCCGTGAAAAAATTTCAAAAAATTAAATAGGTTTCGCAGAAAATTGCTCACTTTTTTTTTGTATTTCCATACAAACGATTGAATTTCCTGTGAGACCTATCCAATTTTTTGAAATTTTTTCCCTGGTGACTCCCCATGGATTCGTTCAAGGAATACAATAAGCCCAGAAATTGAAAACCTGATGTAATTAAAGTGATTTATTTAAGTTTTCTTCAAGCTTCGGTATGGAAAGAATTGAGCAACAAAATTGTATGAAATAAATTGCATGACATTTAGTACTAATATTGTTATCAGGTTACGAGACACTTCTCATAACTTTTAATAATCATTTGTAATAAAATCTCGAAAATACGTGCACTATAGGGATGATAAGCCACCTTACAATCAATTTTAATGCTCAAACACTCGATTTGAAAGACGTTTTCAGTGCCTCATTGCCTACACTATAAGGAGTGTATGGATCGTATTAGTATTTTATTGTATACGTAATAATGAATTATTAAGGTGGATCTTCACGTAGGCCATTTATTCAAACTTCAAGTAAAACTTGGAGAGATCGTTATTAAAGATATAAAGCATCTCCTCTTGAAACATCAAATCTCTGTATCAGGAAAATTTTTGAAAATAAGTTATTTAAAAATGCACTGTCAACATGAACTCTTATGGAGGTTATTTTTCAGTTCTCAGATATAATGGCATACCATGTAAAGTTGACTTAGATCAGAATAGAAAAAGTTTGTACCAAAAGAAGAACTCGAAAGCTTTCTAACGAGATATTGAAAATTGAGACTTATCTGGGAAATACATTGTATAATATTTGATCATAGAAAAAAGCATTGATCCGCCTATGCTCATATCCTATACTTCTGTCTGCTGACGAGTCTGTCATCCATCCTCTTAAGGGGGTTCTTAAGGCATATATAGGTCATAAAATCCTTTTTTTTTAGTTTTTTTGTCCATACGTTTATCCTTCAAGAAATACGTAACATGCCTTGTATTATAACGTACAAGTTGACCAAATATTGAAAAGACGTGAAAGAAATGGAAAAATAAGGACTTTTATTATTGCCTGTACCACGATATAGATATACTAATAACGTTTCTCTCAACTTTAGATTAAAATATCTCTAAAAAAGTTCGGTCAATCCTCTTCAAATTTCAACATGTTGTTATTTAATGTTAAATGATTAATATGTTTTTTTTTCTGAATTTTCGTAAAAACAGATTCGAAGTTATTTTTCTAAACGTTGGCGTCTCAATAAGAGCCCGTGCATAAGAGATAAAATTAGCGATTTAATATCTCGAAAACGGTGCAGTAAACCTTTTCAAAATTTCAATGTGTCCTTATTGACTAAAAAATGATTGACATATATTTTTTTGATAATTTTTGTAAGAAAAGTGCATTCCCTTTCGAACCACCTTAAGGCATGATAGTCTACTGTCATGAAAATAGATAGTACAGGGGTGAGGAACCACCTTAAATGACCAAAAATTTAAGATAAAAATCGTTTTTTTCGTTTTCTAAGGTTGTAAAAAAGAAAAAATTACATAAAATTTCTACCCTACCCATGAAGTTAAAATTATATTTTGTATAAAAGTTGTGATATCTATAAAAATGATTTTTTTACAAAAATTAAATGTTTAGTAGGTTTGATTAATAGATTTTTCAATTTTCTATGTCTATACACAGTATACATAATTTGTATTAAAATACGTTGTCAGACTTGCAAAGTAATGAAATTGAAATCCAGTAATAGTAAAGTTTTGTTGGCCTTTCAGTGCCGAAAACTATTAATATTTAGTATACTACACTGACAACAACAAAATCAAACTAATTTACTCACGAATTAAACTGTAGGCTAACATCACATTGAATATGTTCATATTATGTCATAGTATAAGTAGAAAAAAGAAAAATTTTATTGAATGTGTAGTGTCAACAATAAACATTATTCAGTTTCATTTCGTTTTTGTCCGAGGATTATACAAAATAATAATAGTTTTCTGCAGTGGAAGAGAAACCAAACTTGACTTTCGATGACTTTTGATTTCATTGTTTTGCATGTCTGATAATGCATTTTAATACGAATTATTTAAATAATAGTAATTCTACTGACTACAAAGCGGGTTCAAACCAAACTATTCAAGTTATCGGACTTTTGAGATGCATTACCGAAGAACTCAGTTTTTGAGTTCTACACAAAGTAAAAGGACACAACTATTATCTGAACCAAACATAAAATAACAGTATTATACAAAACTTTTAAAATCTCGGAGAAAAGCAAGAGACATCAATAATTTTTTAAGAGTATAAAAAACTTCAGATATTTTTTTAACAAAATTTATGAAGAGATTATACTTTTGTTAACGTGAATTTTTTAGAAAAATGTGTTAATCATGGCTCTTATTAAATATAAACATATATTTATTGGTACTTCCATTGTAGTAGCATAAGTGCACGTGAAAAATAAAATTCATAACAGTAGCTTTCAATAACGATAATTTGAATTAGTCACTTGTAATCTACGTACACAAGAAATACATTATTCATTAAAGAAAGGTCTCCACTAACAATGTATCTATTACGATTTAGAATGAATGTGTTTGTTTATATTTTGATTTGTACTTCGATTAATGGTGACACTTACGATTCCATTTTTTTTGGCCATAACATGCAGAACTTGATCGACACCATTTACATTTGGTTTGCTTCTGAATGTGGCATCGATGTAGATATCGTTGTTGTTGTCAAACTGTTGCAACAACGACAAATCATAAAGCAGTAGATGGTGTCCTTGCGTGGAGGATGTAACCAACTGCATGAATAGTCATGTTATTTTGGGTTAATAGTTCTGGATAATCTTCGAGATGTTTGGCGAAAGCTTTGACAGAGCTATACTTTTTAAGCACACCGCTCCTGTGTTGCGATCCCCGATTCGCGCGCTGCATGATCTTTTGTACAGCAGGATAACTTACTTCTGCGGCAGTTGATTTGTTTCTGAAACAATACAACTATCAAGTTGCATACTATTTCAAATGGAGCATGTACAAACGATGACCACGATAATCATGCGACGTTTCCATTTTTTTGGCCAATATACACGAAAACAAATAGAATAAACAAGGAAGCTATTTTTCGTATATTTCGCCGCTACATTGATACACCATTTTTTAAAGTAACATGTACAATTGTTAACGTTTCGATTACTTAAGGTTAAACACTTATATTCCATATAAATGAAAATACCAGAACGCAAGAAACGTTTCCACTTTTAATTAAGTTTTGCTCATTGGTGAACTGGCTAATGAAGGTCTACACAATTTCTTCTGTTTATTCGTTGCGATTACACGTATTACATATGGTATATCAAAGTGTTATTCGCATAAAAATGTTTAGTAACAAATATGAAAACTGATTTTTTTCGAAATTAATTTTTTTACAGATCTTTCGGATTTTATCCGTAAAAAACAAATTTTAAGTAAAGCTTGAATTTCCCGGGAAAAAAATATTAAATTCCATTTATTACAAATTTAAACCATGCATTACTCAGCTCTTACAGCAGTACTTTACATTTATCAGGGCTCATAGTTTTTCTTACAGTATGTACATTCATGAAACAAAACATTATTAGTCATGTATCGCTTAAGGGCATTCAGTATAAACCCTAGAATTTCTACCTTACTGACCACGTTATTTTAATAGTTTTTCATTTATAATTAAGTATACAACTATTTTAATTTTAAATAAGAAAAAAAGGCCCCAAGCTGGTACTTTAAGGAATCGTTCGAGCCATTATTTGTTGTTATCCGTTGATAATTAAAAGAGAAACGAAACATTTCGTGATCGTGGAACAGCAACTCAAGTGATAATTGCACAAAATGTAACTTTTCTCTAAAAGTTGTGCACCTAATGACTTGAAATTTGTATTAGGGCTCCAAAATAAAATAACAAACGCGGCTCTTCTTATAGTTTGTGTACAAATTGAGTTTGACAAATAAATATTCAATAGTAACAGTTTCTACATTATCAGCAATCTTATTTTCACTCATAACTATATTTATATATACACGCAGAAAAGAATCACAGGAAATTTTACCGTAAAAGCAACGGTAATCCTGTAAGATTTTGTCATCGTGAATTTTTATCGCAGTGTTACGTGAATTTTTACTGTAGTTCACGGTAATTTTTATGGGATCCGTAAAATTTATCCTGAATTCACTGTACTTTTTACCGTTTGGCAACGGTAAAATTTCTCCTGACTGAAAGTAAATATAGGTATAGGGTTAGTACATAGACATGTCCAGATGTCTGCTGCAGTGGCTTAACCTCAAAATTTGATATTTCATACTCAGGCAATTAGCGTACGCAATTGCAAATGAATGTCAAAAATGAAGACCACTGTGCACTCGTATGGTCCATAAATCCATTCTGGCAGCATCAGATTTCAGTAATAAGTGCAATAATTGATACAGGCCCTGCGTGATTATTTGACTGCCTGCAACGTACTAGTATACCTATATATATGCTCTGGCCCCTGGGATTCCCCTCCGGCTCACATGACTATGACTCTATACCTAGTCTATACCTATATATGCTTTTATTCAGGGGAAATTTTACCGTTGCCACACGGTAAAAATTCATGTAACACTGCGATAAAAATTCACGGGATGATAAAATCTTACAGGATTACCGTTGCTTTTACGGTAAAATTTCCTGTGATTCTTTTCTGCGTGTATGGTCTTGTTAAAAGTGAAGAGAAGATTCGCGATGCCGGTACTTTGCAGAGTCTATGCAGCTTAGATATTTCTGTCCATTGCAAATTGAAAGAGAAAAGTTACATCTTAGGCAATACTTAGATTTTATCTAGCTACTCTTTCACGGTCACGAAATATAACGTTTCTCTTCTTATTCGATAATGAATTGCAATATATTATGGCTTAGTAGAATTCTCAAAGTACCAGCGTGGCGGATCTTCTCTTCATTTTACACAAAAAAGCTGTATAAATAGTTATAAGTGGAAATAAGATTGCCGATAAGGTAGAAACGGTTTCTGCTAATTAGTTATTTTTCAAACTCAATATTTACACAAACTATGAGATGAGCCGCGTTTTTTACTTTATTGTGGAGCAATAGTACTAATTTCAAGTCATTTGGTGCACAACTTTTTGAGAAAAGTTACATTTTGTACAATTATCACTTTAGTTGCTGTTCCACGATCACGAATTGTAACTTTTCTTTCTCTTTTAATTCTCAACGGATTACAACAAATAATGGCTCGAACGATTCCTCCAATTACCAGCTCGAGGGTTCTTCTCGTTATTTGACAACTAAATAGCTGCATAATTAATTATACATTAAAAACTATTAAAATGATTTGGTGGATAAGGTAGAAGTTCTACGCAATCTACTGAACGCCCTTAAGAAGCACGCATTTCTACACTGTTCATAATATTCCCCCCTACCCCCACTCCTCACAGCACACGACCAATAGTGTGGACACGCGGATATGTCGAATGTAAACTATGCTTGATATCCATTTTTGCGTGCTCAGTGATTGTTTAATGGGCTCTAGTACTTTTTTAATACAATTTGTAAGTGTTTAAATAATTAAAGTAAATATTGGAATAGGTATAATTGTGGCAAATAAAAGAAATTTTTTTCAGACTTACTGTAATGATAACTCATCAAAGACAGCTCGGGTTGATGAACCAGGGGCCATTGTTTTTGCCTGTTCTTTTAATTGTTTTTTGAACAGCCGCTCTTCAAGCGACTGGTGGGATGATTTTAAACACGTGTGTTGCGCATCAGATAGCCGAATACTTCTTTTGTCTTTGTTTTCGTTAATGTACAGCTGTGCCTTACAACCCTTCTTAACACAACCATATCTGGAAGAATAGGTACATTGTTTAAGGTACATGGATCATGAAAAACCTTACTAATGTTATTAAAAATTGAATATTCTATAACTTGAGTAATAATACACATCCCCTCCAAAAATATAATTGGGATGACGTTAAAGTAGTAACTACAAAGTTAAAGGATTTCGCTAATACGGTTACACAAGTACATTGAAGGAATCATAAAAAAATCAATTTAATTAAAAGATGGTATCTCAACTTATATTTCAGTAGATTAAACGTAATAAAATCTGTTTCGTCTATTTTTTCTCACCTAATCGGTCAAAAATTCTTTTTTCCAAATTCAACAATCAAAAGTATTTACCATTCTGATTTATTTTAATTTTGATGTTAAATAATTAGGTCAACGTAACCTTAGTTTTAAAGTTATCAGGAATTGGGTCCCATGGCTATCAGTAATTAGGCCAGATCGAAAATTCATTATCGGTAATTGGGTATCACTGACTTTCTTGAAATAAATATCTTTCTTTTAAAAACAGTAAAATTTTTAACCAAAGTTTTTTCCATTTTCGAAATAATAAAGTATTAGGAGCCTATTCAAACATAAATTTCTACTTATTTACTATCAGAAAGTATGTTAGATGCAACTAAAAATCGAGCTTATCCTTACATTATCGACAATTGGGTCATCTACCTTAGGGAATAGTTATCGGTCTCCTTCATTCTCTCATTCTCTTTCGCTTTTTCGTAACGCTTTTTCGTAACGTTACATTTTTCCGGCTAGGTCCCCGCGCCCAACCTGGCATAAGGAACTTCGTTCCAACAATTTTATTTATTAGACAAGACATTGATGGGCTGGATTGAAAGTGAACGGTACCCTGTGCTTATTCCTTTCTGCCCTGAAGGTCGCTTTGGATCGTCGAGTATCGGGATTGAGAAAAATTCGAGAGCACAGGGCTATTCTAGATTAGACGCGACTACTAGCGCTGAGGAGCCCGTGCACAATTTAATGAAGTGGCGAAAGTTGAAACTAAAACCTCTCTCGTTTCACGTGTTAAAAAAAAAACGCGAAGATTTAGTGCCATTTTAAAATGCAGAAAAGCATTATGCCGCAGAAACTAAAATTAAAACCTTTCCGACGCGTTGATGAGTAAGTCAGTTATTTTTTTATTTTTTCTTAACGGAATACGTCTTATAAACATTTTAGTCACACGATCAGTACACATCCGAGTAATATATGTTAGTTTTGTAATGTGAAAAATACTCATTCGTCTAGATGTAGCAGCAAATGGTTACTAATATTTTTCCAACGCTTAAATTTTGATTTTTATGCAACAAGTTAATGTGGAAATAAACATTTGTCATATAATGAACCGATATTTATACTTAGTACAGTGTATTTTTCACATAGTTTAAAGTTAAATAATTATTTGTTATTGGGCCTCAGATTCAGATATTTATTAATTTATTCATCCAAAAAACAATATTATTATTAAATATTAGAAGGTGATCGATTGATAGTAAATGAGTGCCACTCTTTGTTAGGGTAGTGATACAGTATTTTTGGAACGAAGTTTCTTATGCCATGCTGGGCGCGGGGACCTAGCCGGGAAAAAATGTAACGTTACGAAAAAGCGTTACGAAAAAACGTTACAGAGAATGAGAGAATGAAGGAGACCGATAACTACTCCCTATGCTACCATCTGGCTACCATGCACTGCCTCGAATATATATAGAGCTAATACAGCTCGAGCGCGAGCAGGTAGCTATATATATTTAAGCCAGATAATGGCTCTGTGGGTAACGCGCTTGCACGCAGTGCTGGATGGCTGTGGTTCGAATCCTACTGTATGCGGGAATTTTTCATTGATGAAGAGGATCTTTTTCATTAATGAAGAATTTTCTCGGGGTGATTCAAGCCTCTGTAACCGTAACGAAACCCTACCGTTCCTACCCCACCGTTAAACAAAAACTGTTAATAAAACCGCGCACGAGTTAATATCTACCGTATGGCTAATATAATTTATAGTATTAAAACGCCATGTCTGAGCCTACAGTCGATGATAAATATAAAAAAAAAGGTATATATATTTGGTCTGCCAAGCGTGTATTCTCCACTCTGACTGAGTCGCTCCCCCCTCTCTGCTCACTGGCTCCACCTCTCTTTCGCTCTCTCTCTCTCTCTCTCTCTCTCTCTTACGCACTATGTAGCTGGGGCCCTAGACATGTTGAGCACCGAAGTCCTTCGCATTTTCTCGAAATTGGTCTCAAATTTACTAAAAAGATACAAAAAGTTGCACAAAAAAGTGTCTACCTCGAGCGAGGTCGGGAACATGATTTTTTATTGAACAATAAATTTTTTTTGGCTGTTTTTTCAGTTATTCCTAATTATCTCGGAAACTGTGGCTTTTAGAAAAAAATTTTTTTTTTAAAGTTGTTCGGCCGATGATTCTGCACAAGGACTGAGTATTCAAAAAAATTACAAACATTTTTCGATCGTTTAAACTAGCACCAAAGATGAAAAGTAAAAAAAAGAAGATGTATTAAAAAAACAATACTTACAGTGCTCCGAATGAAATTAAATTCAATTATGTTACGGTCTTTAGTAATAATAACAATGTGCGCCAGATCCGCTCGCGCAATTTCAACATGGCGACCTATTACAAAAATGTTAAGTTGACAATTGAATTAGCAATAAGTTGTATAACAGCCATCGGATAGAAATCGGTCTTACTGTAATCGGTAGGTATTAACAACGTCTGTGAACCCTTAAAAATTTGTATTTTTAAATAAACAAAAAAAAAAAATATTTAAACAAAACACGTTGTTAAGGACCTTAATTTTATCAATTTTAAGGCTAGACATTTATAATACAGTGCATCCGATTGCGCTTATTTTTTAATGAATTTACAACAAAACATTTTTTATATAGGACCAACAGGAGCCGAGATCAGATAATTTCACTGTTTTTCACGCACTTGTCGGAAGATATCGATTTTTCTTCAATAATTTAGCTACTACTTATTCTTACTGTCTCATTATTATTGTCATAGATGTAAAAGTTTCCCGTTGATATAAACATTATAATTAGCATTAGCAGAATCGATGTTTCCTGACAAGTGCCTGTAAAACACGCATTTTTCGTAGTTTTGCAAAAGAGATACAAAAATATAAATTGCACCATCTTAAAGCTTAGAAAAAAATACATAAGAATTCATGTAAGCGCACATTCCTACGTCAACTTGGTTACGAGTAATTCATTAATTTATTAGTTAAGTAAAAATCAGAGAGAATTTCGTGTGGCAGCGCAAGCGAGCCGTCCCGTGCTTCGGGCCGCCTCGGGCGCCATCGGCCCGCTCGGCTCGCGGAGGGCGGCGTACGCTCGCAGCGGGAGTTTATGCTTAAATTTTCACTAACTTAATCTTTCGTTTATGACAAAAGTATTGATCAAAACGACCAGGAAAAAATTTTCTGCTAGAAAGTAAACATCAAAGAATAGGTTAGGTCGGGTACAAAGTCAGCAAAGTGTTTAGTTCAGCAGCTACGAGTAAAAAAGTGAAATTATCGGATCTGGGCTCGTGTTGGTCCTATGTAAAAAATTTTTTTTTGTAAATTCATTAAAAAATAAGCGCAATCGAATGCACTGCGTTGAAAATGTCTAACCTTAAAATTGATAAAATAAAGGTCCTCAACAACGTGTTTTGTTTAACCATTTTTTTTGTTTATTTATTTAAAAATATAAATTTTTAAGGGTTTACAGACGTTGTTAAACCTACCGATTACAGTAGGACCGATTTCTATACGATGGCTGTTACACAACTTATTGCTAATTCAATTTTCAACTAAACATTTTTGCAATAGGTCGCCATGTTGGAATTGCGCGAGCAGATCTGGCGCACATTTTTATTATTACCGAAGACCATAACATACTTGAATTTAATTTAATTCTGCTCACTGTAAGTATTGTTTTTTTTATACATCATTTTTTGTACTTTTCATCTTTGGTGCTAGTTTAAACGATCAGAAAATTTTTGTAATTGTTTTAAATACTTAGTCCTTGTGCAGAATCATCAGCCGAACAAATTAAAAAAAAAAATATTTTTTTTTTAAAAGCCTTAGTTTCCGAGAAAATTAGGAATAACTGAAAAAACAGTCGAAAAAAAATTTATTGTTCAATAAAAAATCATGTTCCCGACCTCGCTCGAAGCTTACAAAAAAAGTGTCTACTAGTAGACACTTTTTTGTGTAACTCTTTGTATTGTTTAAGTAATTTTACGACCAATTTCGAGAAAATGCGAAAGACTTCGACATTTGCCTTTATTTAGAGCTCTGGCGCCCTGACTGATAAGCCACTGCATGAACATAGCGGCCGTCGCGCGTCGCTCTGACATACGCACACACACATCTATATCTCCTACTGACTACGTATCCATATACGTATAGATATCAGCCAGATGATGGCTCTGTGGGTAACGCGCTTGCCCACAGATCTTGATGGCCGAGGTTCGAATCCTACTTCATGCGTGAATTTTTCATTGATGAAGAAGATCTTTTTCATTAATGAATGATTTTCTCGGGGTGATTCGAGCCTCTGAAATAACCGTAACCCAACCACCGTTCCTACCCTACCGTTTAAGGATATATAGGCTATAAGACTAATACTAATGCCAGGTTAATGGAAACTTCAAGTATATGTTTCTGGCACTGGACTAAGGCTTCATTTAAAATTTCAAGTCAATTCATGGATTTTTTAATAAGTTATAGTCATTTTCAATTAGTATACGTTCTTATGTAAAATCGTCGAGTATGAGCAGACGTTTCAATATATAGATATATAAGAACAGCAAAAATTAAAATCCATGAATTAATTTGCAATTTTAACTGAAGCCTCATTTCAGTGCCAGAAACATATACTTGAAGTTCCATTAACCTGGCATTAGTATTAGTCTTATAGCCTATACATCCTTAAACACAAATATCGTTAATAAAACCGCACACGAGTTTAATACCTATCGTATGGCCATATACACTTTATAGTGTCAAACGCAATGTCTGAGCCATCGGGCGATGATGGAAAAAAAAAAAAAAAAAAAAACCTATAGATATCCCGCGCGGCGCGTGCGGGGGGTATGCCCCTGCAAGGGATGCAAGGGGCAAGTCAGTATGCAATTTAGGGGTTCACCCGCCACGACGTTAATTTATACCACGCTATCTGTTGTGGCGCAGCGCGGTCTATAATCTACACACTGTGCCGTATATATATTTGGAGTATTCCTACATTATCCGTACGTGACATCATAATTAACCCAAGGTAATTATTAGTATTTTATCTATTTAACCATCAGAGAACAACATGTAGCATAATAAGAAAATAATTCTTACATAATTATTAAAATTGTTTAGAATCGATTTCAAAATTATTTGACGACAACACAACCTCAAAATAATGAAAAAACGCGATGGGAGAGCAAGATAGGGCAAAAATAACAATTTGTACGGGATATCTAAAGGGGAAGAAAATCATCGAGGCGCGCAAATAGAGGTCTTGATTGACGTTACAACATAACCTTCATATAACTCATTTAATGTAATATCTTTATAAAATTAATAGTAAAAATTGTGAAAAAATCATAGCATAATCAGGAAAATATTATAAACATTTAGAATCAATTCACAAATTATTTTAGGACAACATAACCTGAAAAAATTAAAAATCGCGGTATCTCGAAGGGAAGGCAGATTTGCCCAGAAATAATGATTTCTTATTATTAGCTACCAAAACGATCACCTACATAATTTTTGTATATTGCGCTTACGCACTATCCGTTACATTAAAACTATATGCACCGAGTGCACCGACTTTCTCTTTCACTAGCTTTTATAATATATATATATATATACATATATATATGTATGTGTGTGTGTGTATGTGTGTGTTTATGTACGAATACATAAAACATGTATATATATGTATATAAATACAATTAACACAATCTTAAAGAAAATTAGAAATATATAGCAAATAAATTTACAAATATAATTATTCAAATTTGGAGAGAGTGCTGATGGGTATCGAGAATGAGAGCCGGGCACGTTAATCATTAATTATGCCAACCCCGCATACGAAAGAGACTTCGTTCCAAACGTGTGTCCCGCGACACGGTCTGGTTTTTTTTCTTGTCCACGAAAGATTTGATGTAAAAATTCGCGCGACGTATTATACGTATGGACAATATGTACATACTTATCTACGTACATAGTAAAATACATACACAACATATGGGAGAAAAATGAATCACATAAAAAGTATAACACTATGTGTATGATTCAAAGAGCCAGATAGAACGTGTTCTGCGATTGGCCACTATAGTGCTATATATATTCTTCCACACTGTCAACGTCCGAAAATCTGTTTTCTTTTTTAAAGCAGCAGGATTTGATCCAGCCGTTCAATTGTAATGTGCCAAAAAAAAAGGTATGCGGTGGACGGGGATATTACTGCAAATAGTAAAAAAAACTTTAATGGCAACGCTTGAAAATACTATTTGCAAATTATGATTACCTCCAACAAAATCTGTATCTAATAATACAGGGAATGCAACCGTATTAAAAGTTGTTAAAACATCTAAAAAATCACGGCGGAGGCAATAATATTTAACCGTAATATTTCACCATATGGTAATACGAAAATAACTGTTTGTTCATAGTACATGTATCAAAACACTCACCTGGTTTTTTCCTTGTTCTTTACCCCGTAGTTGTACCCATTAAAGTGAAATCCTCGCAAGCCCGATATTGTCTCATTGTTACTCGGCAGCAGTTGACTCATTGTTCCGATAATCGATAGCAAAATTTTTTAAATCAGGATTCTAGATTTTCTTATTGAGCCACTAACAGAGAAGTTCAACATGTATAAAGCTGGCACATAGTTGATAAAACTTTTTTGATGTCTACACGAAAAAATCACGATTTTAAACCACGCTTGATCATTAAAACGTCAATCTCTTGCTGCTGCTGAGGGATAAAAAAAAAAAAGAGTAATGCGACACGTGTACAACCAAAACTTCGACCAAAATCAATCTGCAAAGATTAAGCAGCTTCGTCCTCTTGCTTCGCACAGTTGACACTTTCTCATTTCAGAACAAATATATATGATTTTTCCACACACTCGGCAAAATTACTTGAATAAACGTAGATTAAAAAAAGAGCAGGACACGAGACGAAACATTGTGGCGTTAATACAGAGTACGTAAGAAGTATGAAAAACAGTGGCTTGGCATGTCTGATACAGACAAGAGTTCGTGCACGTATGAACACGCGAGAAGTCAGGAGAAGCTGTCGGGCTGACGGTAGCCGGTGCGGTGGAAGGGGTTGCGGATGATAGTGAGAGGAAAGGTGCATCTCCATGACCTCACAGTAAAATGTGATAGAATGAACAAAGAGAGAGTGAGAGAGAGGGAGAGTACGTGGGACTAGTGAATGGAGTATTAAAGCTTAGGCCGCTGTCACACGTATGGGGAATAGGACCCTGCGTAATCAGAATAGCCCATAAGTCACCGTGAGAGTGAGAGAGAGAGGTTCTATTCGTCAGCGGAAACGAAACCTCTCCCTTACTCTCACGGTGTCTTAAGGGCTATTCTGATTCCGCAGGGTCCTATTCCGCATACGTGTGACAGCGGTCTTACTTCCATGGTGCGTTAAAGAGCTGCAAAATAGACTGTGCGTTATAGAAAAAGTCAATTAAAACTGGTGGACTTGCCTATTTTGCCATGATTGGTTCTCTCTATTGCACAGAGTCTATACTTATGCTGCGATTCTATTACGCACCATGGGACCCAGGCTGGGTTGTTGGGTCACCCAGCCCTTAGATTTGTAGAAAGAAAAAAGCGGACTATGCAATTTAAATTCATAACAAAATAATAACGTACCTGTGAGAGTGGTACATTAGTACATATAGTTAATAACTTTAATAGTTACTAACCATTCCATCCATGAAGTCATAAATATTAATTAATTAAAAAATGTAACATTTTTATGCTTATGATAAGGGTAAGATCTAGTCATTATGTGGACCGAAAAAGTTTATACATAAATTACAGCTGAAAAATAGTGAACAAAATTGATAACGAGCATATGTCATTATCTACGGCCCTACTATATAAAATCCAGTCACTTAACGCAACATTTATTCGGGAACGTTAATAGCGTTTCTAAAGTTGGCACCATTTATTTCGCAAAACTAATTTTTCTTAGTACGTCTGACATCTAGTGGTCACTTCAGGATTGAAAATGCTACCTACGCTACTGACTTACATTTAAAATGATATCTACATTACCATCACACTGACTCTATTTCGTTATTGTGCGGGAAACCAAACCTTGCTCTGATTGGTGGGAGATGTTTGACTATTTTTAATTTTTACCAAAAGCAATCTTGAAAAATTTTATAATAATACAATTTATATGCACCTGTGAATTTCGTAACTCGTACCCTAATTCCCGTACATACTTTCGTGCATCACAGGCGCCGAGGTGGATTTGTGTGGCTGTTCGTTTTACAGATACTTTCCCGCATCACAACAAATACACTTACTTGGTGCGGAGCATAAAAAAAGCTTTTAACAATTTTTTCCGGTTTATTAAAGATGTTTCGGATCTAACATCTCGTCTTTGATGCTCTCCGGTCTCTTTCAGATTAAATACTATGACTTTTCAGCATAATGGCACTTATGGTTACTATAGTATTTATAATAATAGGGTCCTTGCATGAAAAATTCCATTTGGTCCGTCAGGTAAGTTATCAAAAAAGATTGGACACGTATTTTTTATTTTTTCATATAAACGAAAATTTCCAAAGATAGAGCGTATCAAAGTTCAGGAGTGGGGGCTGTATAACAGCATACCTGTATAAAATCCAATGCATAATCGACTACAGGTATGACGTCACGCGACACTTTCATACGGTAAATCTTTATCAGTTTTAATTTATATAAAAAAAGAAGAAATACGTGTCAAATATTTTTTGATATCCAACCTGATGTACCCAATTGATTTAAAAATAATTTTTTTAATTTAATTGGTACTTTGTGTACATGACTACAGAGCTGTGCGACTACAATGATTAAGGCGATAAAAAAAAACCACTGCCAATAAATTAGCACAATGCTTTCTTTAGAACATTACTCCGCCATTATTTAACTAAACAAAAATAAAATAAAATATTAGAATAATTTAAAATGTGAAAACAAGCTAGTTTTATTATAATGTCGAGTTATGTTGAACATAAGATTATAATTTTTACCCAATTAGTAACATATTGTTAATTTTTTTTAAATATAACTATATTGTGGCTAAAATATTATTGAAATATGTAAAGCTTTTTCGTTGTTTATACTTATAACATAACTATTTACGAAATCAAATTAAATTTTTTTACTCCGAAAACAGCAAAAACCGTTATTTTAGCATCAAACATCGTCATAACAACCTTGATATGGTATGAAACGTCAAATCTTTTTGTAAACCTATATATATATATATTTTTTTTATATTATAGTATCATACGTCCTTTCTTTTGTGCTACTCGACACTTGGGAGAGGGATGGGAAAGGAATGGGAGGGGGTAGGGCGAATTCGGTGTATTGCCTGAGTCCTGACCGGGTGACTACGTATAAACACCAGGACTAACTCCTGCACACCTCCCGCTCACGTTGTCCGTAACGTAAGAG
>JAPYYV010003112.1:0-18997 GCA_030522625.1 Copidosoma aretas
ACAAATGAGTGAAAACGTGCACTAAAAATTTGGAATATCCGATGTTTCAGACCATTTCGTCCGCCATTTTGAAATTATAAGGAAGCACAGCACAAAAATTTATATGCATCACGTACATATCCCTAAGAAAATCTGTGCCAAATTTTGTTGAAATAAAAATGACCGTTTTTAAGATATTCGGGTGGCCCGTTTGACATGGAATGCACGATATATATACTAGTGGGGCTTCGCCCCTTGCGCGCTACGTGCGCCAACCCCCCATTTACAGTGTTAACAGTTAATTAGGAAAACAAGAAGTAAGTAGTATATTTTTTATTCAAATATTATTTCAAATCAATAAATTGAGCAACCTGAATTAAAAAATAGAATTTTATAAACTAATTATGTTAATGAATTCAATTTTATTATTATCAAATTTATTATTTAATGATTGTGGCTAAAAAGATACGGATAAATATTACTACATTTACTTACCAAAAATATAAAATTATGAAGAGAACGGTTTTTGAAAACAAACTCCTTGCAGATTTGTTGGGGTAAGTGTTTCAACAACTTGGACAAAGTCTTGGCAATAAGATGTCTGCAACAAAATAAAGTCTAATCCAAGACCTCTCACCATCACTTTCCTTCTTTTCTGTGTTCATACACTCGACACGACATATAAAACACTATGCCACTATTTTATTGTTTCAATTTTACTATTTTAATTCAAATTTTTACTTTTTGAATTCAAAGACAAAATGTTTCAAAATGATGATAGTAATAAAGTTAACTTAAATTTTAACAAATCAATCATCAATTTTATTTTACCTTATCTTCTAGTAAATTAACACATATATACATGTAATGAATATAAAATATTCCTTTGGATTAATATATTTATTATGTGATTGCATACACAAATACAAAAATTTATCATTCATTTAATACAAAATTTCTAAGTTTTTGTGTGTGTGGGGGGGGGGGGGGGGGTAGGGGGGTGATTTTTGGGATTTAAAATTTTTAATTTCTGGTAATAACGGATAAAATGAAAGAAATTTACTTTATTCTGTGGGGGGGAGTGTGGGGGGTTATCAAAGTTGTGAGGAGGGCGTGGGGCGGGGGGTCTTACACATTTTTAGTTGGGTTAATTTTACAGAGAAATATAAAGAATTTTTCCTTATTTTGTGGGGGGGGCTGTGCTATAAATTTGGATGCTTTTAATTATCTTCTATCATGAAATTATTTACAACTCAAGCTATCTATTCCCGAGCACTCAATACGCTTGACTGCTTGCGCCTTTATTTATTCAAATTATTAATAATGTTTGAAGCACTTAATCTTAATAAAACTTATAGACTCGTCAAGTTGCGCTGTTACTAAGTGAGGTTATTATCAATGATTTAACAGCGCAATCGTAATGAAAACGATAGGTTCGTTTACTGTCGATGTTACCTAGTCAGGTTATTATGATTATTTAAGCGAACAAATACAATACAACAATCAGCCTCGGTTTTTTGCGCTGTTATTCACTTAGATCATTATAATTATTTAAGCGAACAAAAACAATACTACAAACAGGCTTGGTTTCTTACGCTATTATTTAATTTAATTATTACAACTTTCCAAAGTGCCGAATAATAATTAAATAAATACGCTCGGCTATAAGCACTGTAATTTTATTTAATTAGTGTGTGGATTTGAAGCGTCGAATAATGAATAAATAAACAGGATCGGCTACTTGCGCTGGTAATACATAACAACTTCTCATGGAGGCTCATCACGATGGTGCTGTGTCAAGCAGGAGCACTATGGGGGATTTCCATAAATTTAATATTTACGGAGTATAAACGAATAAAAATGCAGTTGGTGCTTAAGGAGGTTCTTTCATGAAATCATTGTAAACAGAATTAAATAAAACTATAGGAGATTGTTCATTTAGTTCTAGTATACTTCCCCTAAAAATATGAGATGAGGGTTACGAATAAAAACGCGAAAAAAATCACGGGTGAAATGGCGATTATCATATGAGATCTTATGGAGAGCAGTATATTTTTGACGCTCTTTACAAAAATTGATTTACTTATAATGAACAAAACAAAATAAAACAAAAGCGCAAAAAAGCTTATGCAATTTTGAACCGCCTGACATCTCAAAATGTTTAGGTACACGGACTTAATCCAAAGATATCGATAGAAATGCAGCACAAATTTACATTGGCTATGTTAAAAGCTTTGACTGCTGATATTTAGAGGTCAAACGCAATTCCACAAAATCATCCCTCGAAACTTTCCAATTACGTATTATGATCTTGAATTTTGTGTGGGTACTTTAATTTAAGCAGTTTTAATAAAAATCTATTTGATAGTCGTGCATTTGACTCAGGAGTCATAAAAGAACCACCTGAATATCATGGCTTGTCCATCGTGCATGAGCGAGAAAACTGGAAAAACTAGGTAATTAAGAAAATTAGCTTTTAATCAAGGTACTTAAGAGATGAGGTTAACCTCCGGTTTGGACTTTCAACACTTTATACATATTTTTTTTCGATTGGCAATCTTCGACTTTCGCGATTTCATAGGAAAGTGGGTTATTTTAACTACCTGATTTTAGTTTTTTTAGCATGTGGCTTGACGTTTACCGAAAAAAGCTATGACTTTTGGTACAGAATGCAAAATTTCCCATAAGACCCATGTAAAAATATCGAGTTTCAAATTAGTTTTTATCTTCGATTTTGGTCGACCACATGCCCTGAAATTTTAAATATAGATTCGTTAAGTCTTATTTTACCGTAGATTTTGACCTGGGTGCAATGGCTTAACTTTCAAAAAAGGTGATGAGCCTCATTAAGAAGTTTTTATGCAATACCAGCGCAAGTAGCCGATCCTGTTTATTTAATAATTATTCGGCAATTTAAATCTATACACTAATTGAATAAAATCACAGTGCACATAGCTGAGCGAGTTTATTTAATTATTATTAGGCATTTGAGAAAGTTGAAATAATTAAATTAAATAACAGCGCAAGAAATCGAGACTGTTTGTTGTATTGTATATGTGAGCTTAAATAATTATAATAACCTAAGTAAATAACAGCGCAAGAAACCGAGCCTGTTTGTGTTATTGTGTTTATGCGCTTAAATAATTAAAATAACCTGACTAGATAATAGCGCAAGTAGACGAGTCAATCAGTATTATTACGATTGAGCGCGTTTATTATTAATAATAACTTGATTAAATAACGGCGCAAGCAGTCGGGCGTATTGAGTGCTCGGGAATAGATAGCTTGAGTTATACATAATTTAGATGATCAAAGACAATTTAAAGCATCCTCATTTGGAGATTTTTTTTATAACGATCGCTTGTGACAGTACTACTATATTTACCAAACTTAAGGGCAAACGCCAAACAGTCAAGATTATTATTTTAGTTGTAAATACATTAGAATTAGAGTATTCTCAGATATCTGTCAAATCATCAAGGATCAAAATTTACTGGCAAGCCAATACAATAGTTAATAATTTTTTCAAAATTTCATGATATTTCTATTAATTTGAAAAAAAAAATTAATAATAAAGAATAAAAAAAAAATAAAAGATGATTTGAAGGTATGCTCGACAAAACGAGTGGCAAGTTAGTCCACTCGGCTATCGTACCAATTGCCAGAGACAGTGTCGATGTAGTATATAAATTATGCTTCGTGCTTGGGTTAAATATGTATATGATTGGGGAATCCTTTGTCAGGAAGGGTTGTGGCTCCCAGTGACTCTCTCTTCAGCTACACTTTTGCGCCTCCGGCCAATAGCAACGACAGTCCACTGTTGTCAGTCTGTATATTGAGCTCCATTAGGGCACCGTCTGGCATTACTAGTGCAAGTGTTGCACGAGTTCGTATGCAGCTAGATTGCTAGCATGCTACACTGACGATACCCACCTAGCGGTCGAGGACGAATCAACATCCATTTTCTTCTAACTTCCATACTTTTGCTTTCCTTTTCTTCGCGCTCCTTATTAACGGAGGCACCAAGGATGAATTTTAACTGAAATTTGAACTTGCTTTTAATGAAGTCAATGCGTATGCATGTGTAGGTGCAATTTAATGGCACACACACACGTTTAATAGTATATCACTAACCTAGGGAGGAAACGTAAAGAATGTTTCAGAACACAGGCATTTGACACCCGAGGCGAAGCCGAGGGTGATAAGCATGAGTTATGAGGCTTCCTTTATTTCCTCCCGTGGGTTAAATACGATTTTTCACCAATTCTGCGCCGGGAAGAGAAATTTTCTTCCCGCGAAGTGGGACAAAAGTTCCTACTTTTAGCGCAGTATGGTGACAAAAAAATTCTGTTTGAAAAATCAAGTATAGAAGCCGCGTTCTGTATATTAAATATTGAATAATCGAACAAGTTGTAGTAAGGGAGTCTTACTTAAATTGAACAAAATCTTTTTTGCTGATAATTGTAATTTTATATTTTGTCAACAAAAATTATTACTAATAATTTATCCCAGATAAATTTGAAAAAACACCAAAAAAATTCAGATTATGCGTGCAAAATACATTGAAATCACTTGGTTGTTTTCGTGGACCTTAATTGGCTACGAAAACTCTTTAGCTGTCCCACTACGTTATTACTTCTTACAAATTAAAACTAATAAAAGAACTTACACTAAACCAAAAGACTAAATTCTAGCGCTTGAAAGTATAAATCGATCAATTTATGATTTTAAAAGACTAAAATGTAGGATTTATATTTTGCAAAGACAAAAGAACATGCTTACATCTTTTAAAAAAAATTCATTTCTCATCGTATACTTTGCAAAAGAAGGAATCCAAAATTTCGGCTTTTAAAAAGACTAAATAGTAGGTTCAATACTTTAGAAAAATAAAATCTCAATTACTAGAACATAAATATATACATTTCATTTAGAGCTTACACAACCTTATTACCTTTGCTGTATGTATAACACTGCAACAATAATTATTACAATTTCATCGAAGTGTAAACTGATCGCAATAATTTTGTTGCGAGCTCGCAGCCGCTTGCTTGTATAGGTTTCGAGGTTAGACATTAACATGTGCACTGCAGAGACAACTTCCTATTCGAATCTAAGTTTGGAAATTTAGAATTATAAAAAGTCAAAATAATAATTTCTACTTTTTAAAAGTAGAAAATGAGAAGTTAACCTATTTGAAAAGAGTGAAATGATCGTTTTATTCTTAATGTCAAATGTATCTGTGTTATTCTTTTAAAAACAACAAATTCACGAGTTTAGTCTTTCGAAAAGTATAAACTGTCTAGTTCGTTTTCAAAAATGTATAGAATTATAAATCTACTCTTTTAGAACCAACCTAATGATGATATATTATGGCAGTTCGAGCAAAGTATAAGAATGTGTAGGCATCGACCAAACGTGTATAGGTGACCAATCAAGTCAACGTGAATAAACCGAGAAGGCATAGACAAAGCGTGTATAGATAACCTTAATTATATTCAAGTAAACCTACCATAAGGGTGTAAAGAAAAATGAGAAAATGTATAAATCTGAAGAACGTATAGAACGCTCAAAATAAATAAACTACCATAAAATCCAGTAAATTTTCTTAATTTTACCTCTAGTATCATACAGAAATTTGATACAAACATGATTTAATTCATACGGGTCCACGTGTCCAGTTGTCTATTAATATTGTCATGAATCACCGTAATAAGTATTACTACACAAAACTTACGCTTGAACTTATTGCGTTCCCAGTCCGATACCTTTACTTTCTTGAAATCAGACTAGCGCGCACACGAAGCTGAGTGTGCAGCTATGGTCGATCTGTTATCTAAGTTTCTTACACAACACACATGTTCATTTAATCGGGCATAAAAATGCCTCTTGCTCTGTCCAATGTATTTAGCCCAACATATATATACAATCATATAGACAATACCACTTTTTTCTAATTTGTGGGTCGTGTCCTTTCCCAAATCAGCTTTATCTGTCAATTTATTGGAACTAGAAGAAGCAAATTCAATATCGAACCCTGAGAAAAATTCACGTATGGAATGCTTCAAAGGTTAAAAATAAGGTAAAACCATAAAAGTTGTCAGGTCAGGTCTCGTGTTATCAAGTGTACAGGAAGCTTAGCTCACATCAATATTTATTGATGGGATTAATTCAAACATAATGAAACTTTGTAAGTCGATTTTGTGAGCTAATTCTAGCTTTCATATATTAATTTATACAAGAAGGAGAGTAAGCGTTCGCTAATAGGGTTTCTCGCACTACACTTAAATTCTTACGTTTGAAAATCGGATCTGCCAATTTGTATACTTTATCTATTAGAGAAAAAATTATAGCAACTTTTTGGCTAATGAAGTTATGCGAGACAAAATTTAGTAGTCTTCCCGAGGACGATTGTTTTCTGTATAGGTCTATAGTACATGTAGAATTTGGAACTCTGATCATGAGTTCCAAAAAAGGAATAAAATTATTGATTTCTCTATCTAAAATGAACTGTACAAAAAAATTATAGCTATTAAAAAGATCTAGAACATTGTTCATTTGATCAGTTTACAATATGAGGAGGCAATCGTCGACATACCTCATGCATAATAGTACATCGTCCTTGCATCTACTCAAGATGTAACTCTCTAAAATTCCAATACGATTTTTCCGATCCATGGAAACTACAACCTCCCATGGGAGTATCACATATTTGTTAATATGTTTTACCATCGAAAATAAAAAATTTGGAGTTTATTAAAAAATCGAAGCCATCCATAAACTCATTTTTGCCTATACCTAATAAATTTGTAATATTGTCCATTTTGTGAATAATGCATTTTTTGATCTACGTGAAAGAGAGATTTATGTAGAGAGAGACTACATCAAATGCCACTAATAAAAAGACTTCTGGGATAACTACACTTATATCCTTTTTTTTTTGCTTCAATAGAATTTTTAACTGAAAAATCATATTTGCTAAGAAAATTGTTGAAAAACAATGAGAACCACTTGTCTACCTGATGTATAGGTGAACCAACAGTGGGCACTATCAACCTAGCTAGATAGTCTACCTTGTGTGCCTTAATAAGGCCATAAGCCTTTGAAAGACTACATCCACTTAAATAAACTAGACTCGGCTCTGGTATTCCAGAAGCCAAGAATGCACCTCTGTCACTCCATATATATACCAAGAGATTCACTGCCTTAACTTGTTGGGAAAATACTTTTTTTGGCATTAATGGCGGACAACTTAACGTAATGTAATTTGTTGCTTGAAATGGCATTGACTTGAAAAACATACTCATTCTTATCAATGATCACAGTCGCCCCTCCCTTATCGGCTATAGTTATAAACAACTCCTTATGGGATTGTGAAAATCTTTTCGTCAACATAATGTTGTTATTAATGACATGATCAAAGTAGAAGATTTCTTTGGTACCTATGATATATTTTTAGGTCATGGAAAGGCAAGATGGTCTACGTTCTTTTAATATTTTTAATTGTTAAGATGTAATTACGTATGTAGCGCTCTGTTTTTTCGGTGATGTACTGTCCTACCACTCGCATGGGTAATATTGTGTTTCGAAACTCAAAAGTATACCTGCTAGTTTATGTACTATTTGTATATTTGTGTAACTTTGTATAAATTATAATTGTAGTATTCCTGATGAGGTCATCAGTGGGATAAAAAAATATCGAATGTAATATTATGTAAATAGTAAGTCATTCTCCACAAACCAAATATGTTTCTGTTATCATTATTCTTATTGACATGGGAGCAAATGTCAAGACGTTTCATTTCTTTAAATGTTGTATGTTCCTGAATTTCAAAACTAATTTAAAAAACGTACAATTGAAAAAATAATTTTTAGTACAATTGTCATAAGTATAAATATCTTTAGTAATAAGTTTGGTAATCTATCTAATAAAAAATTGAATCCATAAATACAATATTTTTTTTTGTTATTCTCTAAAAAATGGAAATATATATTTTGATGTAGTTATAGTTTTTCTAATTAATAATGATGGCGAAATGTTAAAATGTATTTTCAATGAAGATTGTGTGAGTATTTATTATATGGATAGGTTTATTAAGTTATTCAGTAATTTAATTACTAATATGAATAAATAAAGAATCATTCCTAAATATATTAGTATCATGTACTTCTAATATTGTTTCTTTGTATGCTGTATCACCTTTATTACATTGAATATGACGTCGTTAATGTTTATTATCAGTCGCAATATGTCTCGTAATTCATGATTTATTCCTTAGCCTGAAAAATTATTATCGACCATTGTAACTTTAAATAATAAAAGTTGTAAAATGATCACCTTAATATCAAAATCACCAATAATTGTTTTTCGATTTAGTATGTTCGTACAACTATGGTCATTTTGTATGATATGCTTGATTTAACTTAAATTGTAATTCATTTCATCTTGTAGATTGTCCACATTAAATTTAGTTTTATATAGAGTCAAAGAAATGATAATATAGTTAATTGTTTCTTGAAAACTATTGTAACAAAAATAACATTAACTTTCTATTCTGAGTTCACGCTTAATCGTTTTTCTTATATCATTAAATTTGTTAAATTATAGCGCTTTAAAAAAAAGGAGAAGAGCATGTAAACGAGGGAGCTTGGTGCCAATCAATTGACAGCGGTTTTTTCTTTAAAATCTTCATTCAGAATATTTATTGTTAAAAATTTTAATTAAAAAGTAAGGACGATTATACATTTTTTCAAAAATTTTTAACAATATAAAAATAATTTGTAAATTTTTCATATTTTCGCGATATTACATGTACAGATATTTATTCTTGCTATTTATGGTAAATGCTACGGTAATTTTATGATAATGATGTTACAATTTCCTTTTCGAGCTTGTTATAGTCTTATTCTTTCTACCTAATATCGGTTAGATTTTTTCGCTTTTCTCTCTGAATATAAGGAATTATTGTTACAAATACTTAGTTTGGAAAATAATTTAATAGATATACCATTCATAATAGCATATAAATCTTGATTCATTTTATTTCATTATTATCAGTGTTTTTCATCAATAATATGGTGAATTCATAAAAGGTAAGTAAAAAATTTAAATTCCGTTCTCACAATCAAATACAAGCTCTGTAAAATATATTTGACTGTTCCATTCGGCTCAGCTATGCATGTTATTTTTAAGATTCAGTTTTTATGCTAAAAGAAATAAATTGTATCTGAAATAAATATATTAAAAAAAAAAGGTTAAAAAAAAATTATTTATGGAAGCTTCATACCAATAACTTGGTTCAGTTTTTTAATCACAAATTATCAAAAAAAAATTTATTTTTTTTGGATTTGAAAAATCGGTTTGATATTGTAATTTTTCGATCTAGAAGATAATAAAAAACCGCTTTTTGGAAATCATAGGGTAAAAACCAATATTTTTCTGTGCACTTGAGGGTATAAAACAACATTTGAGGCTCTTGATCATTAGAATCAGTAGAAGAGTTACTAAGATATGACTGATTACATGCATGCGCCCACACACATACACAGACACACTTATACAAACACGGAGATATTTTTTAAAAATGATGTATTTTTATTCTTAACACTAAAAAATATTTCTGTCGTATTCTTGAGAAAACTCAATTTTTGAGCCATACAAAGCTTGCTTTATTAGCCAGCAATAGGTACTTTTATCGTCATTATAAGGAGCAATTTTAAGTAAAAAAAAAAAACCTAGAAAATTGTATATAATGTGTAAAATTACAAGTATCCTTAGGAATGTTAGGACCACAACATTGGAATAGAATAAAGTTGACTGAAACAATTAATTATTTTCCGTAAACATATACCAATAAAAAAAAAATGTAACAGCATACAACGAAGATAAAGGTTACTGGATCGATGAATAAATCACAAGACATTAAGTATAAAGCGCTAAACCAAAAATAATGTTCGTTAATAGAGGCTGTACACAGATAAAAGGAAAAATTTAAATAAAAATTTTCAATTTTGTGTTATTCACTATGTAAAAAGCGCAAGCTCGTTTAAGTGATTAAAATGAAATAAACATAAAAATGAAATAAAAACTGGTCATTTAAAAGCATTGTCTCGAAACTCAATAATGAATGGTATTTTTTAGTTATTTACTTGTTCCGAGATACACTATAATAAAATTTCAAGGCAATTTTACTACAAATTACATTAAAAAAATATGTTATTCTAATTCCTGCACTTTTTAACACATCCATTAAATAAATGGTTACATTAAATTTAGATCCACTTTAGATTAATGCACTAATATCGACCTAGATATCAGTCTTAATGTTTTTTGTCAAAGTAACGTAAAGTTTGACGATATCGTCTCCATCTTCCATAATGGCCGTTCCAAAATGGCTGACAAAATCATTAGAATCTTCTAAAAACAAGTGAAAATTTCTTATAAATTGAATAGTTTTTTATAGATGGAAGTTAAATATCTATAGTTTCATTTTTATTTCGTAGGTGAGGAAATACTACAGTTGATAGAGATTCCAAATAATTTAAAGAATCAAGGTTTAACTAAAAAATTCCAGAAATCATCACAAGAACGAATAAGAGTGGTAATGTCAATTGAGTTAGTTGTTTTAGGAGATACTATTATAAATTTTTCAATGACAACTAAGAAATTTTTCAGCATCTAAGTTTGTATCGGACTACACGTTCGTAGCTATATGTTGGTTAGCTGATTCTGAGTAGCAAGTTATAATCAACTTACTAGGACTCGAAGAGTTTCCAATATAAAAATCAGACAAGATTCAGGGATGTTCCCCAGGGCCCTTAGATTCCTAGAATATTTGTAAAAACTTAGTACGTTGTTTTGTTCACTCAGAATATGCCATAACCTCATTAGTAACGGAATTTATAACTACAATTAACAAAAGTCTGCTACGGATTTTCAAAAATCCAAACTTTTTTATTGTAAAATTACTTATTTATGTCAAAGATTATGCATACAAATTTTTAGTGTATAATATACACAAGAAAAAATTTAAGAAGCAATGTTGTGAAAATGTTTTGAGCCGTACCGTGAATTTTCGAAACTTTTTTATCACACTGTTGTTCATACTTTTAAAACTAGCCTAGAAACATGGGGCCTACAGTGCAATTCTCTTCATAATAATACAAGCTTATTTTTCCTATTTATTGACGTTTCTCCGTTGCAACCATGTATTTTTAGTTAAAATAAGTAGGAAAATTTCGATACACGTGTATTTTCCTATGTGTAGCATATTTGTCTAATTATTTCGTCAAAAAAAATATGATTGCGACAATGAAATGTCATTGAATAAGTAATTGAAAGAAATTTTATTTATTTCTTAAGAGAATGGCAGCTTAGGGCTACATGTTTTTAGGATAGTTTTAAAGATATAAACAAAAACATGATGAAAAAGCCTCGAAAATTCAGGGTAAAACTTTAAAATTTTTACAAAAATGCTTCTTAAATTTTTTCTACTGAATATTATGATCCAAAATTTTATAAGCGTATTCTTTACACATAAGTCAGTAATGTTACATTTAAATGTTTGGATTTTCGAAAATCTGTACCAGACTTTTTTTTTATTAAAGTTATAAATTCCGTAACTAATACGGTTATAGCATCTTCTGAGCAAACAGAACAAGGGCCTTGGGGAACATCCCTGAATTTTTTCTGATTTTTAAATTGAAAACTCTTCGAGTGCTAGAGATTTCATTGTAACTCGGTACTCCGGATCAGCTAAGCGCCATGTACGGCCGTGAAGTGCTATACAACCCTAAGTGGCACTACTGGATGTTTATTATTCTAATTTCACGCAAGATAAGTGCTTCTCATTTTTATATATTGAATGTTCAAATATATTTTAAAACTACACCCAACTACCAAATATCTTTATTCAAATGATAATTGCATCACCTTCGATATATCACTGTGGGTTATTGTAAATATCTTTTTATAAAAGATACATGGCTGATTCCGCCGAAACTGGCTCGAAATTTCTTCAAAAATGGTTTCAAAAAAAGTACTTATAAAATCTTTTTTTCTTGCGATTCTACCTTATTTCTATCCACACAAAGTATACAAAGCGATTCTTCTACAATGTTTGTCGGTCAAAAGATATGCGGCATTTTGTAAAAGTCAATTTTAGTCAATTTTAGAAAAAACACGTATGCTTTTTGTACGTATATGAAAGCTGCTTGTATAGTTAAGCTGTAAATAATAGAATGTGCTATTAATACATATTTCGATGGATAGATAATATCCTACAGTTTCTACATGTGTACCTGCAGTTTGGGTATGTATGCTTCGTGTTCGTGCAGCAGAGATCGAAAAGTGAAAAAACCGAAAAGCGACATTAGACGGAAAGGACATTTTGCTTTGTTTTTCGCAAATTTCGTCCCAAAAACGACTTTGGATGTTGTTTTTAATGAATACAGCCAAACGAGTGCTACTTTTTAGATAAATTTTGACCTTTAGATTTAAAAGATTTGTACCCCCAGTATGCGCGTAAGAGCTGTGCTCATCGCCGAACTAATTACGCCAGAATCAGCTACATCCACATATCTAGCGGAGGGATCAGCCACATCTACAATATATTGTCTGCCAAAGAAGTATAACCTTGTACTTGGGTTCCCAAGCACCCACTGTATTTTTTTTATATTAGGGTACTTTGGGTCGCTATTTAACAAAAATTTTTAAGTCTTTTAAGACACTTTAGTTGCAAGAAAATGATTTGGAAAGTCGATAGTACTAAATGTATTTCTCTTATGAAAAACTTTGCAAAACAAATTTTTTTCAAACCAATATTTTTAGTTTTGTGGTAAATTTTTAGCTTTTGTTGTAATTTGTAAATTCCTATTTGAAACATTTTTGTTAGACTTAACGTTACCGTGATAAGAAAACCATTGTACTATTATTTTTATCATTATTAATGCATTGATTATAGAAACTAAAAATTTATTGTTACGATTGATTTTAAGTTTATGTTTGAATGCATAGCAATTAAAAAAACCCTTTTTATAAGTATTGTGTGATTATAACTGAAAAATTTATAACACCCTCCTGAAACAACCAAATAAATGAGCAGCACCACTTTTATTCATTTTCGTGATAATTTCTAAAATCTTTTAGTTAAATCCTGACACTTTAAATTCTTTGGAATCTCTATTATATGTAGTATTTCATCACCTATAAAATAAAAATGAAACTTTTGATATTTATCTTCCTTCTATGAGAAAACATTGCATTTATAAAAAAATCACACTTGTTTTTAGCAAATTCTAATAATTTTATCAGCAATTCTGGAACGGCTATCATTTTTGATAGAGAAAATATCACAAACATTACGTTTCTTTGACAAAAAACTTTGGCAGAAAACATTTAGGTTCGCGTGGTAGTGAGTGTCAGAAAGTCTGATCAGCGGCTAAAACTTTTTGTGGCTGAGGCAATAAGATGATTTAAAATGAACGGTTTTCTGAATACACCAAGCTGGAGTGAGTGCGCTATTTTTTTCAAAACACCAAATCAATGGTTTGATGTATTCAATAGTAGATCAAAGTATAGTCAGAAAGATGAATCGTGTGCATGGCTTATACCTACAAATACAAAATGAAATACTAAGTAACATGACCAATCACATGACTAGTATTAGAGTATGGAATCACAAAAACCTTATTAAATTTCAAAAAGGTGGTAAGTTGAAAAATAATGCACTTTAACAATTATTAACATATCTGCAGGAACAAGATGACAGTCATGATATTAAAATTATATATATTGACGAATAGATTGAATCAAGATGTACTTGAAAATATTTTTTTTTATAAGAGAAATGGATGCGACGCATGACAAACCATCAGACATCATTCTTAAAAATCGGATAAGTGGTTTTTGGTATCCTGGGTACTCCTATCAAAAGAGCCCGAGAAAGAATTCTCGACATTTTTCGACAGGATTCGAATCCCTCAGAATTTTTCATATTAGGCAGCTAGCACGCTAACCGTTAAGTCATCAAAGCTCTTAATAATAATAATAATAATAATAATAATAATAATACACATATACGCATACAATAATACGCTCTTATGCTGAGAAATACATTCATATAAATATATGTTGTGTGTGGAACATCCTAATATACTTTTGTTCTATTTTCTCGCAAAATAATCTCATTTTCTTAGGTATAGATGATGGTGAACCTCCTGAGAAAGAACTAATTCAAGATATTGTAAAAGAAAAGGCGTAAGTGTATGTTGCAGGTTACGTAGCTTATCACTATAGAGTAAAATAACCTGATCTTTGGATACCAACTCGATGTATGCCTATTTCTAATGTTCCATCTTGGGTGGTTCATATCTATCGAGGCTCATTATTGTATCTAAATCAGAAAGTGATTCTTGTCGCTAATTTGTTAGAAAAACTTTGTAATAAAGTTCATGGAGATACATTATCGGATACAGAACATATTTCTTAGAAATTAGCTGCTTTACTAAAATTAAAAATAGATGTAGAGCATTTTATACCGAATGAAGTTTTGTTATGTCTCGTAAAAACACTAACGCATATAAGATTAAGGTATTTAAATGAAATAAAAAAAGAATCTAACAATAAAATAAGAAAAGTTGCTAGATCTGCAAAGACTTTAAATTTTTTTCATGATTTATTAAATTGTTCGTAAAAAAATTGAAAAAATCAAATAGTTACGGTTGTACATATTTGTAAAAGAGTTATATGTACAATTTTTATATGTATAAGAAAAGCTCGTCGTCATCTACTAATTGTTTGGTTTTAATTTGACTTTGTGCATGAAAATAAAACTTTCGGTTTCCTTAACACATTATTAGATTTGTGATTTTTTAAATACTGTACACGATTAGTTATCCCTTTAAAGCACCATCTATTACATTAAATCGACTTGTCCAAACTTTAGTAATTTTTATTAATGTTTTGCGATTTACTCGTACTTTTTATAATTGCATAATAATAGTGATAACCATCTGAAATTAATTAACCCAATAAAACGTTTAGTGTACTTATCAACGACTTTTTTTATTACTTCAGGTATTTTTAACCTTAATTTATTTATTTTTTTAATTCCTGAATAATTTTTTTTTCCTGTAGTTTCATCACTATCCAAGAAAAAATATTAAATAATGTTTTTTCGTCTTCAACAACAATATTAATGTGTGACTTGTAACATTGTGGTGTAACCTAAAACCGTATCAGAACTATTGACACTCGCATCTTTTCAAATAACCGCTACATTTTTATTGGCTGAAGTCTCAATATGGACTATATGCGAATGAGCACACTATTAAAGAAAGGGAGACCCATCGAAATTTTGCACGGTCACACAACTTATCTACATACATAATGCTTAAAACTACTAGTTTCTGCCAAATTAAAAAAAAGATTTTTCGGGGGTTTAATTTGGTCTTACCATTTATACGGGGTTAAAAATCAGTACATCGACCGTGCAGATAATGAGCGGCAACTTAGCGGCAATCGGTGTCACGCTCAAAGATGCACTGGTTTCTAAGAATTGATAATCAGTATAACGACTATGCAGTTGATGAGCGGTAGATCAGCTGCAAATTAGGCCGTAGGAGCCTTGACCCTAGCTGCACTGGTCTCTGAGATTTTGGGAGCGGTTGCGCTAACTTGATGCCAAGCTGGCACGCAACCGATTTTGCAATTTCCTGACGCAGAAAAAAAAGTCGGCTTTACCGTCCAAATTCAGCAGCTAATTCGTGGAAATTTTTTTTTGGCTACATACGCGATTTCTTTGGCTATTAGTGGCAAATTATAAAAGTGTTTGCAGCCATAAAAACGCTGTATTATTGAGAAAAAACAATTTTCGGGGAGTTTAATCTCGTTTTACCGATCATACGGGGTTAAGAATCGGTACATAGACCATGCAGCTTAAGAGCGACAAATAAGCGGCAAATTGTGCCGTTACAGCCAGACCCCTAGCTGTACTGATTTCTGAGACTTTACTAGTGGCTGCACTACCTTGAGGTCAAGCTGGCATGCAACCGATTCCACAACTTTCTGACGCTGCAAAAAGGCTATTCAGCGGCAAATTATGCCGTTGGAGCCACTTAAGTGTCTTGGATCCTAAGATGTTGCTGGTTGTTGCGCTAGCTTGATGTCTAACCAGCACTTACGTGATTTTCTGGCTTTCTGGTGCAGCGGCTAATTTTTTTTTGACCATACAAATCAGCGGAACATTCGCGAAAAGTTATGTATACAGTTTTGTTGTGGTATGCTAACTATTTGTGATAGCTTTGCGTGATTTAAATTGAAATCAATCTGATGTAAGGTATCGGTAGATATTCATCTATTTTGAGCATCTGCTACCTAATTCCAACATAGATTAATGTTACCACGTGTGTTTTAATTTTATTGATTCATTTATCATGATTTTTATATCTATATATGTGAAAAAAGCTAAGTTTAAGAATTCTGTAAATTTAAGAGCTTCAAGAGTAAGAGACTTAAGACGTGCACACTCTTGTATTAGCGGTGGTAAAAAACTTTCACATACAGGTGCATACACATACTCATAATATAAGGAGCTGAGATTCTTCAAGGTTATCAAGAAAAGGATTGTACTATTTCTTACGCACATAACTCTTATTTAGAACTCTGAAAAGCATGATTTAAAGCATGATCTTTTTATCTAAAATAAATACTTGGTAAAGGTCAGATTTTTTTAGTCATGCAAAACTACACATTATGAAAGAAGTGATACTTACCAATATATAATAATAGCATGTCAACGTACGTTATGCTATTGTCTATTAAAATTTAACTTTGTTACTTACTCTACTGTTGGTCCACGACATTCTAAGCCACTACCAGACTCGCTATCTTCATCTTCATCATGATTATCATCGTCTTCTTCCTTATCCACTCGCTCTTTATTTTCAAGCTCAGCTTGTGCGCAGTTATGTACTCCAAGAAGTAGAGAATAGTCCATAAGATGTAGACGTGTTAGAAACTAAATAATTACATGAATTTTAGTAAAATCGTTAAAAGCTATTAATAACAATAGATGACATTATCAAAGAGATATTGAAATAATAAATGCCTAATGGAGTCATATAATTTTTAAAGGCTTCTAAAATCATTCATCACAAGTGACAAGAAATGAACTGGAGGAATCGAGTGAATTATAATAATAATCAACACATGTTTATTATGATTTATAGCTTAATTGATATGTTGATGACCATTATTTATATATTAATTGTTGGATTCTAATAGATGTAGTAGCAGTCATATAAATAAATGATTATTCAAGTAGAACGTCAATCACATATCTAACATACTACAACATGGTCAGCGTTCCAGACGTATGTATATTTACATGGACAACCCTAATCCACTCATTAGAGTTGCCGCTGTCAAAGCTAGCAAAAGTGTCTTAGCGCAGCAGCCTCCGGTCAAGCGCTTGTACTTCAACAGCTAAACAATATCTATCTGCTGATGTCAAGGCTGAGACTAACGTCATCGCGTAGGACGATGAGGGATATTTTTCTACGCTCATTATACATATGCCATGGCCGGATTGGCAAATATTATTTACAACTATTGTGTCCTTATGATAAGCCTTACATAGAGGAATAATGGTAAACCTTACAAAGAATGATGAGAAAAAGTATATACAAAAACAATAAGTAAAAATTATAAACTTGAAATGCCCAACACTTGCTCAAAATTCGAAATTAATTAATCCAATAATCATCCGAGAAAAGCAAACTTGTAATCGCTACAGTCAATATGCTACACAGCCAAACTGAAACAAAGAAGATAAATGAATATGTCTCAAGCTCTTCTAATGTATAAAATTAACAACGTCCATGTATTATAAAAACTGAAAAAAATATTTTATCGTCCTTCAACCACTATGACGGGGCTGAACTATGAGTTGGCTGCGATTCAAGAATAACATTGTACTCTGCTGTATCGGTATTGTCAGTCTGTTTAAGAGTAATAAGTTGTCCATATTGCAGTTTGGTCTCTCTATAATGACTTCGTCTAGCTTTCAATTGTAAGGAAAAAAATTCAAATCGTAGCTGTGACCACTTAGAGCTACGAATATAAATTTTTGAAATCTGCTCATGACCATAATTCATCAACATATACATTATTAACCAGGCTTTACACATAAATTTCTTCTTCTTAATACTATAATAAAGCTCTTTCTACGGAAATCCAGAAATTCACTCGTTTAATAAGTATAATCATCTATTTAGAAAGATGTCATGTGATGAAGAACCTCATCATTTGATTCCTTGAAAGAGAAGTTTGTATATACAGCTCATAACTAAACATTTATCGATCGTAGAATTACGACTAAATAAAGTTTCAAAAACGTATGAAACTAGCTGTATGTGGTCAGCGCCAGATTAAAAATTTATTCCTTGGGATTTAACTTTTGGAAAATTCATTTTTTTAGTGTTAAATATATTCTCAACAGCTATTCACTTTTGTTTTTTTTCTAAGAAGCTGTAACAAATTTGCACTTAATTTAAGTTTATTATTGTGTATTCCCTTCGACTAACAGCAATTCGTTGCTTATAAAATCTCTTCTAACTTTTTTTTCTAAGCTTCATAAAGAAAACCTGAACTATACGAAAAATTTCAATCGTGACGCTTAGCTGGAGTTGTGAAAGTGTAAAACCAATGCTACAACTTTTTAATATTTAATAGTTAAATCTTATATTCTCTTTTTCAGGAACATCAGAGATCAAACTTAGCTCTTGGATCACATGGGATCTACTTTTACTATCAGATTATACTTCCTCATGCGTGAATATCCTAATTTCCTTAGAAAGAGCTTTAGTTCATCATAAAGACGAAGAAACTTGCGCATATAGCCTTGGTATTTCAAATTTATTAGTTGTAAATTTAGTTTTTTTTTTTTTTTTTTTTTTTTTTTTTTTTTTTTTTTTTTTTTTTTTTTTTTTTTTTTTTTTTTTTTTTTTTTCTTTTTTTTGT
>JAPYYV010003113.1:0-18996 GCA_030522625.1 Copidosoma aretas
GTTGTCCGTAACGTAAGAGAAACAGTTAATCGATCCCCGAAGAAAATCAGCGGAAGCGAACCTCCAGGCAAACGACGAGACTTGAACCAAACCAAGTCTTACTCTGCCCCTACACTGCTTGACCTCGGTAATTGACGAAACTGCAACTCAACCGCTGCGCCAGTGTGTCGGTGACCCATATAATCATATAAAAAGCAACATTTAAAGAAAAAAAATTGTAGATTATCTTCAATAGAAAAAATGGCATTAAGTAAAGAAAAAAATTTTAATTTTAAGTAAAGCTGCCTTGATGCTTTATGAGATACAACTATTCAAGCCATCCATTTCAAATTTGTTCACCATAAAAGTTGCAAGAAACCGCTTTATGGACACAAAATTGGAATAACAACCCCAACAAGTTGTAAACTTGAACTATCATTTTTTAATTATTTCAAGGATATGAAAACAAACGTTTGAAGCCTTAAATCATTGAAATAACATGGAAGGTATTGAAAATATAAGAGATTTTCCACAAAAATCTTAGTATTGTTTTAATAAAAACGAAACAAAATATTTTGTTAAGATAATTTGGAATAAACAATAAGGCCACTTTAAAGCTGTATCGGAAGTTTCTATTTATAAATTTAAAAACAATTTTGTTTAACCATAAAGAAGTAAAAAACTAGTTTTTCACCATATAAATCGTTTTCAAAACCTGTATGAACTAAAAACTGAAAAAAAATTTCCGAGCAGCTATTAGGACGAGAAAACAAAAATTTTAAGCCCAGAATAATTAAAATCTACCGTTAGATTTATGACATATGACTGATAATACACACACACACACACACACACACACAGACTTTTTCTAAAAATGGTATTTATTTATTATGAGACCTATATAAAACATATTTAACGTATTTTTAGAAAAAGTTCTTTTTTACCGATAGAACGCTTCCTGTATAAGGAAGCAAAACAGTTAATAAATACGTCTGTTGTATCATCCGAGACGCTAGCTTCGATGGTAAGTATGGTGAAAAGATTATTTTATGTTTGGATGCCACTACCATATAATTAGATTAGTTATGCTATAATAATGAAGTATGTTTGCAAGATATAAAATGTATTTAATAATTATAATGATCTTGACAATAATGATAATGTCCAAAAATAGCGCTTTAAGATAGTGCAAAATCTTTGTACAAGGATATGTATAGCAAGTATGATTTTATTAAATATCGCTGAAATAATGCCGATAGTGTTTAAGTGCATAAACTAGTTATTAGGAAAATTAGAACATATCAAATTTAACAGTCAACATTAAAAAGTTAAGTGGTATACATTCACAGATACGAAAATGCAAGATCAGCGGCATATTATTAATATAAGAAACTGACCCAATACACCGTGAAAAATATACATATCATTATAAATAAGAGTTGATAAATGATTTTTAATGAATTAAAAATTCATTAAACTACGTAAGAACTATTACCAGTAAACCCAGAGTGCTGACTTACCTCGCATTTTAATGATTTACAAAATTATTAATTACGTAAGAACCAATACCAGGTAACCCAGAGCGTTGACCGTTTTTAGGATTAAATCAATATCAGAACTAATAATAACGTTAGAACGATTGCCAGCTAACCCAGAGGGCTGACACTTTTTGCTTCTAAATTATTAACATTATGAATAATATTGTGAGACTAATACCAGTTAACCCAGAGCAATAACTTTTCTCGAATTTCAATTAATTACATAATTATTAATAACGTAAGAACTATTACCAATCATCCCAGAGCGCTGACTATTTTCGCAATGAATATGATTACATAAATATTAATAACGTAAGAACTTATACCAGTTAACCCCGAGCGCTGACTATTCTCGCGTCTAAATTAATTACACTATCATCAATAACATGAGAACTAATACCAGTAATTCCAGAGCGCTGCCTTTTCCCGCATTTCAGTTAATAACATTATTATCAAAATTGTAAGAACTAGTACTAGTAAACCCAAAGCGCTAACTTTTCTCGCATATAAATTAATTACGTAATGAATAATAACGTAAGAACCAATACCAGCTAACCGAAAGCGCTGACATCTCTTGGGTTTTAAATTATTAACATAATCATTAATAACTTAAGAACTAATACCCATCAAACTAGTGCACTGACTTTTTTCGCATTTTAATTAATAACACTAATATTAATACCGTAAGAAATAATACTAGTTAACCCATAGCGTTGACTATTCTTGCGTTGAAATTAATAACATAGTTATTTATGACATGAGAACTAGTACCAGGTGACTCAGAGTGCTGACTTTTCTCGTGTTTTAATCGATAACATTTTAATTATTCTCCTAAGAACTAATAGGTCCAGAGCACTGACATTTCTTGCGTTTAGACTTATGACATTTTTGGTATTGAACACTTATATTTCTGTAAGAAGCCAGGGCACTTAGCTTGCAACTGTCGAAAGTAAAAGAGTAAGCATCAGAGTGGAAAGGAAGCAAAGGGTGAATGGAAACTCCCGTGGAGCGTTTGGCGTCAAGACTTCTGATCTCGGCACAAGTGGATAACCGACAGTAGGGCTTAGCAACAGATCACATATTTGCGTACATGCTAAGTGAATTCAAACCGTTTCCCGAAATAGTTTTCCTTGGAGATGATGGCCCATGCGAGGTAAAAGTTTTAAGCGCTGTGTACATAAAAAAGTTAATCAGCGGGCTGTGGTCTGATGGACGAGTCAAAAACGTAACGTACGTTCCTAAATTAAGAAAAAATCTTTTATCCGTCAGTGTGGGCGCATCAAGGGGCATTTGTGTAGTGTTCCGAGGCCAAACTATAAACATGCATTACGGCAACGAGATCATGGCACAGGGAAGAAAACAAGACAGTAACATCTACAGGATGTATTTCAACTCACACACCAAGCAGCAAGCTAACGCAGTATCGGCGGATCTTCAGAGATGGCACGAGTGGCTGGGTCATGCATCGAAGGAAACAACTAAGTGGCTGGCCGACCAGGAGTTAGTCGCAATTGTGTCAGTGAAGAATAAAAAGGACTTTTTCTGCGAGCCGTTTCAGTACGGAAAGGCGCATCGCCTCTCTTTCAACAGATCGCAGCCGGAGACATCGCGGGAGACGGGTTAGTTCTTATACAGCGACCTGTGCGGACCTATGCAGGCGGAGTCTTTGGGCAAAGCCAGATATTTCAAGCTTTTTAAGGACAAGGCAACAAGCTATAAGTTCATGTATTTCCTTAGAAACAAGGATGACGTATTTGATCGATTCAGCGAGTTCGAAATAATCATCCGCAATAAGTTTAATCGACCTATACGGATACTGAGAACGGACGGAGGACTGGAGTTCTGCAACGTAAAGATAAAGAAGTACATGGCAAAGCGAGGCATGTCACATAAGACGACGGCTTCGTACACGCTACAGCAGAACGACGTGGCTGAGAGAAAGAAGAGAACGATGTATTAGAGCGCTCGAGCAATGTTTCACGCAAAGCAGCTCCCTTATTCTCTTAACAAGGGCACAAAGGCCCTGCCACACCTTCCGTGGCCATGATAAGGAATAGTAGAGTGATTTTAAAATTAATTTAATTAATAATACATATAGTTTATCCGATAAGCTTATTTAAAACTAGCTGGGTAATCAAAATATTTCATTAATTGGTCCATAATAAAAACTTAAAGTACATTAGGAATGAGTTTCTTGCATTTGATAAGCTTATTCATTTTAAATACACGAAGTAGAGCGGAGAGGGACATTACAGTTTAACTGCTTGTGACAATATTTTACTTATTTGAAGTACAGGCTTTAAAGCCTTAAGGGTCATGAAAATTGTCTTTGTTCCACGACATAAATTTATAAAGATTTCGTGAACCGATGAAGAAACTGATTCCTCAATGTTTTTGACAGTATAAAAAACGTGCCGCTAATATTTCCAGCCTGCTAAATATATGACTAAGTACTAACAGCCAGCAGCTACAATTGTGACATGATTACACAGTATGATAAGTAGAAAATTATTTCAAAGGAATTTTAGTAAATTAAAAATTGTTTATCATCGAATCATTGATTGATATTAATATCAATATTATTCTTAACACAATTAAAATGATTATTCTTCCTACCTATAAATTTTGGTTGTCATCGATTTATTCGTTCTGTGATTGGTTGATGGAGTAGACTGACTAATGCATGTCATTGGCTGCGGTGAGTTAAGAGCGGCCAATTCAAACATCAAATTTGAAAAAATCAATATTTAATTGAATTTTAAGTTATAAAAATTAATTTTATGTTCCAAAGAAAGATTTCATAAAGTTACAATTAATACAAGTTTTCCTAATACTGAAAATTGATGGTCATCGATTTACTCGTTCTGTTACTACCTGTAAATTTTGATTGTTATCAATTTATTTGTTCTGTGATTCGCAAGATCGGTCAAGGGCACGAAAATTTAAAAATGAGATTTAAAAAACATGAGCTTACATTTTTGCGTTATGTGCTTCGTCGAGATCGGTCAAGGGCGAGTAAATTTGAAAATCAGATTTAAAAAAAAATGGTTTACATTTTTGCGCGGAATCAAAACCGTATTGATGTATTTAATTTTTGTCTTACAAAATCAAGTAATAAAATATTTCCTATTTAGGTACTGTAAGGGGTTGGCGCGCCAAGTGCGCAGGGGCTGGAGCCTCTAGAATATATAATAAATATTATTGTTGTCATTATTATCTAATTTTTTAATAACAAGCTTATTAACTCCAGTACTATCGGCATTATTTCAGCTAAAATTGATTAAACATACTTGTTGTAGATATCCTTGTACAAAGTTCTTACACTATCGCAAAGCGCTTTTATTTGACATTATTATTAATCTGAAGATCATTATAATTCTTAGATACATTTTACATCATGTAGACTTATTTTATTTATTTGGCATATAACTAAGTTGATTATATGGTAGTGGAATCCAATCTTAATATAATCTTTCACTATACTTACCATCGAAGCTAGCGTATCTTATAATACAACAGACGGCTTTATTAACTATTCTTCCACTTATTGTAATAAGTAAATTTTTTAGGCTCTAACATAAATAAATTGGTGTACAAGAGCATCAATATGTGCCGTAACGGCTTTGTACTGCTATTTGTACCAATTTTCAATATTTATTTTGTAGATACAAAGTCCCAGAGGTGGTAGATCAAAAATCCCATTATTAATACAATAATTAAAATGAAATAATTCCAATACTATTATTACGTTTGTCATGATCAACTACGATTTATCAATGCATAAAACCTTTCAATTAAATAATTTTTATTTTCCAATGTTTTTATTTTTGAACTATCGCCTCAAAATTCTGCCAGTTTTGAGAGCCCTGCTCAGAGAACGTTAACACTAGTTTACTCATTACCTAATACTACTAAGTCAGGAATAAGCGTCAGCAGATTGTGTTCAACGCTCCCTGTCTAATTGCATGCTGTAGACGCGAGTGACACAATACCTGATGGTAATGCGAAAATTTAATATCAGTGCGTACAATAATTTACGAGGAATAGATTTAAATTCTGTTAAAAAAAACTTGTCCAGCGACTCGTTATACTATTTCCAAGTGTCTTTACTTGAAACCGAATCACTAGGCCTATCCAGGTGTGTTATCTTTAGCAGCTGTTTATTTTGCTCATGTAATGCCGACAACTACGACACTCTGTAATAACTAAGTTTCTGTAATAGTAAGAACTTTCACACAGCAACAGATTATACAACAACCTTTTATTCCTGCTTATCTGTAAGTACAGAAATGGGCCCAAGTCGTCTTGTAGGAAGTAAATTTTTTCTGTTCTAAAGCGTCAAGTCAGCTATGCCATAAACACAAGAAACAAAAGGAAGCTCACCACCAGCTTGTACCTTTTTGCAAGCTACATCAATTTTCTCTTGAGTGTAGATGATCAAACGTTTCCGACCTCAGGCCCTTTTGCAACCTTGGTACATCCTCGGTAGAAAAAATAGGATTCGCCACTCATGCGCATCTGACCAGAGGGGTCACAACCATCCCTTGGGCACTGCTTTGCAAAAGCTCTCGGGCCCAGGGACCACCTGGGAGAGATGCACATTTAAGATGAAAACTTATATCTCGCCCCTCATGCAAGGTGCTATCCAATGTTCCCAAAGTTTATTTTCACCCTATGGCGCAAAGTGATTGTCAGGTTCTTAACGCAGCTTTGCACCCATAGTGTTCAAAATATCGTTTGCAACTCGAGCACAAAAAAAATTGCGCCCTTTGGGAGCACTGATTGTACTTTGTGCCCTTGATACAAAATATATTTTTTTTGCCTTTTTCTTTATCTGGACTAATTTATTTAAATGCATAAGCTCTTAATCTCTTCTTACGCTCTACTTACACTTTTTCATCTTTTTGTTGTCATTGTTGAGTTAAATTTATCAAGTGAGCCACTAAATTAAATGCGTTAAGACTTCATGGCAAGACAAAAGTGTTTGATTACAGATTAACAGGAGAAATGCTTATAGGTTTAATCATCATCTTACGGTCGCAATGACGATCTACAACGATACCCACAGAAGCCACATTTTGTGCTTCTATTGCTTGGTCAGTATTTTAAAAAATAAAAAAAGAACTTAGTCGTGCAAGTGTTTATGTAAAAGATACTATAATTGAATTTATAAATAATCATACAAAAAATATTAATTTTATAAATATATCTAAAACGACGTTTAAAGTAAGTCTTTGTAGAATATAAAATTAGAATATTGTGCATTTGTTAGTGTAATAATTTTTAATTTTGGTTTTCTATTGATGATATAATTATATTCCTTTTAATAATAATGCAAGGTATATCTAGACATAATAAGATAATTTTTTTTCACGCTACGATGGCTTTACTTAGATATTATAATACTTTTTTTATGCCAACAATAATATCTGATAAAGTCGCAATAATATGTACGTCAACCCCGTTAATCAAAATACAAATGAAACATAAAACACTACGACGTTCGTGCCAGTGCTGATTAAAGTAAATTGCTACAGTAAGTAGTGTTAGGAAACCTGGTATATAGCCACTACCTTCTTTCTGCAGTAGCAGCAGCGATTTAGTGTCATTTGAAATAGCTAAGGGGAATACAACAATGTTATACTTATGGTCATGGCTTCAAGTAAAACAGATACGAAAGAATAAAAACTAAGAGCAGTCGTTAGACTACCAGGAGAAGCTATGCATCCAAAAAGAAAGAAAATATCATCAGCTAATAGAAGCTGATAGAAATGAATTTTACCTTTAAGAAGGCTACATGGAAAACGATTATAACATCAAAATAATCAAAATCTAGTTGCACCTCTAGTAAGGATAAATACTGTTTGCTCTAGATAAAGTAACAATACTTGTTCAAGAACCAACGAAAAGTGCTAGGAAGTAGTTTTAATTTTAGCACTTGTTAAAGAGACAACGATGATTTCATTGTGCGTAGCGAGCAATCTATTTACAATTACATTCAAAGAGCTTCAATCTCTTTAAAAAAAAAGGTATCTTGCCACAAAATTATGTCGTCCGTGACTTGGGTGCTGGTAAACATTTTAAACTTAACCAGTGCTTTCAAATTAGACCTTATTTTAAGTGCTTCGCGCCATATTGGACAAAAATATCGTAACTGTAGCTAAATATAACTGTATTCTGGACGGAAAACGATTACCCACAGTATAGGAATTAATGTGTTCTAATGATGTGCAACTTAAAATTTTTTTTCAAAATTTTTGATTCAAAAATTGTAGATATTTTTAGAATTTAAGCTTGTTACTGTGCGCGCTAGGTACGGCTGAGCACTAATACTATATCATATAATGTTTCTTTACTGGTTTTGTTTTTTGATCCTTTTTGTCGATGCGCCTGTTGCTCCGCCAAATCAATAGTACACAGTAATATTGCTATGGGACATATATCATGTGGCTTTAAATACAATGCATATATGATTATCAGAATACTTAGAGCATGAAATAACATCAAATTTTCATGCATAGGTCTTAAAACTATTTATGCAGTTATATTAGGAATTTTTATAAATAATATTATTATTATTATTATGATTATTTGGCATGAGAAATTTAAAAAATTTATGGCCGAATGCATGTCTGCATGGCATTTCTCCCTCTTTTAAGGCACCTTCATCCAGTGTTTACCATTCCAAAGGTCAACTTTTTTTACTGTCTCTCAAATTTTATCTTTCCAGGGTCACTATCTAGGATTATTTTTCCTCCTGGCTTTTCCACCATGATTCTGGCAGCATCTCTGCTGTTGTTTATTCTTGCAACATGACCAGCCCATCACATATATCCCCTTAACATATATCTGGTTCCCCGAGAAGCTCTTACACCTTGGTATCATGTGAGATTCGTCGATCTCCGGTAATCTCATTCCTCTTTGCCTCAAAACTTTTCCTTCGTACATTCCGCTTGAAAACCGCAAACTTAAACTCTTTACTATTTGTTAATGCCCACGATTTGCATCCATACATAACGACTGGCAGGATAATAGTTTTATGAATCTACGGATCTTAAGATCTTTTGAAATTAGTCACGATTTCAAAAGTTTGTTGACGCCAGAAAATCTCGCATTAGCCGATTGCAGTCTTTGTCAGATTTTGTCTGTAAAATCGTTATTGTCAATATTTGATAAAACAATAAAGATAAAAAAGCATCTCCTTCCTTAAGTCCCACCTGAATTTCTAATCGATCAGATAGTTCGCCCCGTGCATGAATTCTCTTTTTATTTGCTTGGTTGCATATTTTAACGAGGATTTTTAACATTGTTAGGAGGCCAAGGGACATCAGTATTTGATACCTTTACAATTAAACGATTAAATTTTAGGCGTTTTTTTAATTTTTACAAAATTATGTACAAGTCCTGGTTGTGCTCTCAATTTTCCTTAAAAATTTAGCCGAAAGTATACAATTGATCGCTGGTCAAAAGATCTTTAGAGTATGATAGTAGTTTTATAAGTAACATGTTTAAGAGTAATCTATTACTAGCTGGAATCAGTGAAATCCCCCTGTAGCTACTACATAGTGACCTGTTTCCTATTTTGAATAGTAATATTGTAACAGAGTATGTCCAGTCATTAAGGATAAATCGATCGGTACATATTTTTTTTATCAGTCCTTGTATTTTAAGGTCAATCGTGTTCCCCTGTACTTAAGCATTTTACTCGGAATTTTATCCATTCCATTTGCCCTAATATTTTAGAGTTTTTCCCAGCCAACCGTACTTCCTGGATTGTGGGTTTAATAATTTCTGCTATATGTATTGCCGTTAATATTATTGTTTACCTTGCAATATTTGTGAGTAAATAATATTGCCCATAAAAATAATTTTTTCGTCATTCCTGAATACAGATGTTGTTTGCGATAAAGTTTTCGACTTTGGCTCTCATAAGTACTGCTTGTTTCTAGAATTCATTTTAAGCTTAGTACATTTTTTCATACGTTTGATGTTTTTTCTTTATTCTATAATTAATAAATATGTTAAAAAAAAATACTTTTTCCCATTCCCTTTTTTTTTATCAAACAATTTTTCTTATATTTTTCTAGCTTTATAATTTTCTAAATTTGCCTTATCATCCTTAGCTAGATATGCTACTATCTCTTTTCGTCGTTTTTAGATCGTTTTTTTCAAATGTTTTATTATCAAACCACTGTTCGTTACTTTTTTTTTATGGTATGCAATCACAGTTTTGCTTGTTTTCCTGTTACTCTTCTTGATTTTCCTTTATTTCTGATTTACGTTGATAGTTTTGTGCCAAGTTGAATTCAGTGTTTATTTCAAGATCAAGCCAGTTCGCCATTTTATGGTAACATTAGACGCGCTTATTGGATACCTTTGTATACTTTTTCGTAATATTTTTTGTGTTTCAGTGGTATGTAATTTTATGTTCTTACATATTGCTAATCGTATTCGTGACTTAGATACATCTTAAAAGTGGTCGGATTTACAGTCAGCTTATCTGAAGCATCTGACATTCAGTATCGTAGAATGATATCTTCTATCTATGGAGGTGTAGTCAGTTTGATTTTTCGTCTCTAAATCGGGTAACGGTCACGTTATATTATGTCTCTTATATGCTTAAAACATGTGTTTTAAGCTATTACATTCTTTAATACCGTAAAAATGCTGATCATAACACTGTTATAGTTGCCAGATACATGCATACCACGAAAAAAATCATGACGTTTTTGCATAGAGATCGTCGATGTGACTGGTCTACATAAATTATGATGTGGTATCAGTATGGTATTTATACTTTAGTGCACAGAGTATATAATTATTCTAACGAACTTTTGACATTCAATCTTTCAAAAAAAAAAATATATATTTTAAAAAAAGCCACGTGACTTATATTTGAAAGTACCTTTTTTTATTGGGAACAAATTATTAACAAAATTAGAAAAGGTGAACATTTTTTTATAATATAATCATTTCCGTATTGTTTGGCTCATTTTAAGCATAAGATGTTATAATACACTTTTTCGTAAGATGCTTTATTTTTGCGTAAAGAGAGAAAGAACTTATCAAACAGAATTATTTAAACTTAACGTAACTTTGAATCCTGTGATTTTTCAATCTTAGATGTATTGTAACTTTGAAACAAACGCACAAATTTAAAAGATTGTAATACAACGAAAAGGATATGGTTTAATCAAAGATAAAAAAAAGATTTCTATCTTGCTACCTTTCGAAGCTTTAACCGTTTCAATTATTGCTAAAAATATTGAAATCTGGATACTTTTAAAGGATTTTAAAAGTCACAAATTTTTTTTTTCACACAATTTCTCGATTAAGGTTTTTATTAATAATTTTCTAAGAATGTTAGGGGTTCGTTACACCAAAAAAATGTTACATTGCACGTAAATTACTATTGTTCCTCTTAAATTACACGATTTTTGATGTGAGTTAAGTACTAGGGAAGAATTTTAAATGTAATATATATATACAAATTGTTGGGTGACACACTTACGAATCAATTATTATCTCACTCTTTCACACTTAAAAAACGATCTCACGCTAAGGAAAATTAAATCAAATACATAGCTTTTTTGTTTGTACAGAAAATATCGTTAATAAGTAAATTTTCCAAATCGACGATTTGGAATAACAAAATTCTATAATTCTCATAATATTCCAGGGATATATTTTTTTTTCTCAAAGCCGAAAGAAAAAGAACAGCACCTAGTAACACTTGAAAAGTCGCTGATTCAGTACACTTTCGTGCCGAATACAAAGTCTTAAATAACTTTTTCTTAAAAAGAAGGGTTTAATATCTGTAGCATAATTCTGTAAATTTATATACTTATTATTGTCTATTTTATTCATTAAAATTGCTTCAGTTGACCAGTAAGACGAATGTTAGATGTGCGATAGAACTACTTATATATGCATATTCATATTTTTCTCCGATGCTGACTGACTTTGGTTGCCTTCTCTCCGGCTTCGATCCTAAGTGGGTTCACTGTTCTGGAAGGGTTCTCGCATACGCCTGCTTAGCCTCAGACGCATTATTTCTCGTGGCCGGCACCGACAATAATCATTCAGTACTACGCTACCACTGGATAGGCTCTTACATTTACCCCTGGTGCCCTTAGGAGGTAGCAAGCTGTTTGCCAGCTTTTACATCATCAAGTTCTGGGTGCAACTCTTTTTATACATGTTATTTTTTCAAAGTCAGTGTCTTCGTACCAAGAGCCCCTTAATGATAGTTATATTTATGACTGATCTTGCGCTAAGTTGCCCAGATCGTGTACTCCGTTTGTACTTAAATTCCAAAACAAAATTGAATGTTACAAGGCACTATATCTACGAAAAAAATTTTGTTCTAACTGATAGAAAAGTCCAATCAGGCATCAAAATCTGGCCCCCTGTCTCGAACTGGATTTTCTAACTGTCGACCGTTGTTGTACTTACATACACGTCACGAGCTCCAACGAAAGATGTGCGTCGGAAACTTAGAAGCTTACTTTACGAGATGAGAAAAAAATCGAAGCTACACTCAGTCAATAATGTTGTCCAACGGAGCACATACATTTTTTAGCGAATTTTCATATCGATGAACTGACCACTACGTCATTGGCTCAGAAAAAAGAGGGAAAATATTATCGATCCTATTAAACGGTGGACTCCCGTATTCCACACCGGAGGTAGACAAACGTGAGTGACAGAGTCAGGATTCACTTAGCACTAAGTCGGTGGTAAGCGTTTGTAACCTCAACTTACGCGATTACAAAAAGTTTCTGCCTTTTCTGTCCACCTTCGTTCGGCAACGAGTGTAGTCTTTCATGGTACTAGTTGTGCATTTTATGCAAGCATTGGTTAGTACTAAAAGTAATATGCTCGGAAAAAAAATCAAAACTGTTTGAGCTGTTCAAGATGTATACAGTCGAAATGTTCTCGCCCTCCCCTATCCTGTCCGCCCCCCTTCCATCCTCCCAATTCTTAACTTGTCTTTCGTTTCACTTCTGTGCATCGGATCTTCACCAATTTCGTTTTCTTGCTCTGTTCGGCTAAAGGATTAGTCACGTGTCTCGACGATTGATCAAATAAGCCTTTTTCACGAAATGGATCGGTGAGCGGTGATTCTACTTTCAACGCTAGTAGCAGAGTAGTACACTATTTAAGGTGCTCTTAACTTGACTTGAGTAAAAGCTTAAGTGGAACCCGATCGATTAAAATAAAATTTTTTGTATTTCGAGCGACCAATCAAAAGTTATAGCGGCTCAAAGACGAACGACAGATTTTCATTAAATATCTACGAAATCCAATTTTCAACGATTTTTGTGTCTCTTTTTTGAACAGCTGTAACTTTTTAACAGTAACACCAAACTGAATAATTTTTAATAAATAATACGGCTTAATCCCAGCTTCTATATAAGCTATGTAAGAACATTACAACTCCAATCACAGCGTACCTAGACGTTCCAAAGGTGGACTTGTTTTTTCAAAAATTGACTAAAATTGACCAACGTAAGATATCGTATATCTTTTAAACGAGAAACTTTGTGGTAAAATTGTTTTAGGTATTTGTTAAGGATGGAATTTGCAATGCGAATACCGTAAAAAAAAATTTTTCAATCAACTTGAGTTTAAACAAATTTTGAAGTTGAATTGGTCAAGTTAAGGCAGAATCAGCCATGTATAAAACGTGGACAGTGCGGCATCATGATATTGGTGCAAGAAATTAAGTCAGTATAGTATACAAATCATGCAGTGTAAAAGTGCTTGACCACTCGATGAAATATGCAGCATCCTTTCTTCAAAAATGCTTGCGTCCCCCTCCCTACCCTAAAAGCAAAATAGGTTCATTACACCCATGTCTGCCCCTGGTTAAATGTCAGCGGTCACTTATATTACAATCTAACACACCAAATACAATATATTAAATATAACATTTTATTTTACTTGTCGTATTTAGGTTATACGATGATATATGCAACGAACTTTCTATCCGCAACGAAGAGACGCGCTGTGTGGTGGTAATAAGGATCTACTGAACAGGTAATCCATGTATATAATACAGCATGCATAGATGTACCATTTACCGTAGTTTTGAGGTCGAGAATCCATACCTACGATCGAATTAAACTTTTCTTGAATTCAAGATATTATGTAGTAAGCGAGATTTTTGTATTTTGTTAGTAACATTTTTAAGTTAGGGTATCTAAGCTAGTTTTTAAAATAATTGAGTTCAATATTGCTTTCTTGACAAGGGTTACATCAGAATACAAAAGTGACGGATTTACATACATAAATAACAAATTTACCACATTTTCTTTAACAATAAGGTGAAATCTTCAGAATTTTAAATTTATCTCAGTTTTTTTAAATATCATAGTGTAACAGAATAAAATGAAAGTCAGTTTATCGATAAAAATTGTTTACATTTCAAAAGCATATAGCCATAACCTACAAAACTGTTATAATATGGTAAAAAAATTGTGTATGCTTGTTTGACTACCCTTGTCCACTAATTTTCTACCCTAAACAGTACATGTTATTGAATTGTTACTAGAGAATAAAAATATCATGTAATTGATATTTTAAAGATATATTTACGTATGATCTTTTATAAACGTTCAATAAGGTTATGCATAGTAAATTTAAGTATCAGGCGAGGCACTAACCACTGTTTAGGTAATGAGGTGTCATGAAAATCGCCTATATACCGTGTTACAGAGCTCTGCCTGCCAACCCCCAACTTTGATCAAACATAATTTTTCCAAAAAAAATTTCAAGTCGTAGATTATCTGTTAAAATAATTAAACTTCATCAAAACTACAATAAAACATAAATCAAATACCTAATTTATAATTTGATTTTTAATCTCGCTAGCTCATGATTAGTCCCTGCCAATCACGCAATAGGATATTAGTTACGTAATGATACATTTTTTATTTAAAATAACAAGTGGTCTAAGTACACAGATCTTAGCCAGTAATCATAACTTTTTTGGTTATTTTTGCCTCATACTATTTTTCCATTTAAAGGAATGCACAGCATGATTTACTGGATTTATTTATTATTTTATTTTAGATTACAGCAGAGAAGTAGAAGGTTTGTTTATAACTGTCAGTTATAAATACATTTATTGGACAAAAAAAGACATAAGTTTACTCTCCATTTATTTTGCTCGTGTAAAAAAACTGTTTGGTTTAAATTATTACAAAAAAATCGATGCTAATTGATTGGCACAAAGCTTCCTTATTTATATGTTCTTAATATTTTTTTACACATCCTCAATAATTCTCTATTTTTCTTAATCCATAAAGGTTTAGGAAAATTTTATGTTTAACGTCTTTCACCATAAAATATTCTCAAACAACTTGCACTGGTGAAAAACCCATGTTGGAAAAAAAATTTATTTTCCAAAACTATAAAAATAAAATAGAATGATGCGTTCAATATATATAGACATAAATATATATATATATGTATATAGATATGTTCCTGTATTATATAGTTCATTCGTGTGGGTCGTAAGTAATAGACCCCCTCCCCCCGCCTCCCTTACATTATTTCACATACTTAAAAATTATGTAAAAATAAGGTAAAAATATGCTGATTTTCAATGATTTTCTACATTAAGTCTGACACACCACGCCCTTCGGCCTCCTTGCCCTTTTTCAGTTTGCCCGCCCTCCTTTCACAGTCTCCCGACAGCCGCTCCACAGACCTTCCACGCCCCCCACATTATAAGGTAAAAGTGTCTTTTTTTTCAGATAAATATCATTGTTTTACCTCTCCAACACCCCCTTAATTCTTACCACAGCCCCCTCCCAACGTCCCCCACAACGCCTAACGCCCCCTATTTTCGTTGGGTCATCCCTTATTTAAATAACAATATAAATTTGTTCTCTCAAGGTTTTCACGCAAAAAACATGTAATTTTTTTTTTTAATCCCCCCACAGCCCCATAGCAAGAACTTAGAATTTTGTCTAGTCTTATATATATATTTTTCCCCACTGCTCGACCCCGAAATTTAACAATAGCCGAGCATGGCCAACGTGACCCGTAAGACAAATTTTCGCCTAACTCTGCCGAAAACAGACAAAGTATTCTGATTACATACGATGCGATAACAGGGATCGGGCAGAGCAACTGATTCATGCACATGATGCGAACCAAAAACAGGTGTCTGCAAATCATGATGTTGCTGTAGACTAAAAAAATATAGCTGAACAGTTATAGGCTAGGATCTTACACTCGGAAACTGTTTTTTCATTAAAAAAATTAATTGCAATATATTTTCCTGTATCATACTTTCGATCATAATGTAAATAGACAAGGTTTTCTGGATAGCAAATGCTTTTGACAAGGCAAAAGACCAATTAGATTAAAGGTGAGTAATCTTCACATTTGTCAAAAAAGAAACATTTTTTTCAATACAATGTTCTACTACTACGTCAAAAATAACTAACATTGCTCTAATGAGGCAGAGATAAGCAACGTGACTGTCAGTGATAGAGCTAATGAAACAGATACTAGAAGGCCCATACAAACACAATATATGTGTTTTAATACTACGTCTAAAAATATCCAGCTTTGTTCTACTATAGCGGAAAACAAAAAAAGTTACCAACGTTAATACCGCAGATACTAAATGGGCCACTCCACGCCCCCCTTTCGCCAATTATAATTATTTATTTCATTCTATACTGGATTTATATGTAGTACACGTACAAGTCTATGTTTTAATATATTATTGTAAAAATAAAATAATGAATGAAAGTCCTTTATTTGTCATACTACATACGTATTTGATAAGTACAACATTATTCTTGAATTTGTAGAATATTAAGAAAAAACTACTTTTTAAAAAAAAATTTATTTATCTTATGATAATATCTACTTATAAAACAAATTTCTAATATTTTTATGTTAGAAGTTTTTCAGTTTTCAAGTACAAAAATTATATATCAATACATAATTATTTCAATGTACATTTGTTCAAGTAAAAACATCATTGTTTTTAATGATGATTTATTAAATAAATAAACTCTCCCGTCTCATCAGTACAAAAAATATTGTAAGCCGTTTAGCGTTACCCAGAATGCACCACGTTGAAGTAGACTTACTATGCATTTCACGTGTAAAAGTTTATAGGTGCGTTTGTGTATGTTAATTGTGAAACAGTTTATAAAGTCAGAATGATGCCTTATTCAACAAATATTTTTAGTATTATCAAAAGACAATATAATATTTCATTCAAATTTATCAAAAACTTCACTCAAAACAATGTTGCTTATTTTATTAGAATTTTTTAATTCGATTTGTATGTAAATATTATAAGGATTTTTACATCTTGATAATGCAACGTACAATTAACCGTGAGAAAATAAGGGCTTCTTTAAGAACAAATCTCATTTATCCGAAAATCGGCCTTAAGACTTATTCATAGTCATAGAAAAAGCTAACTGCACCGAAAATTGTTTTCTGCATAAAATAAAAGGTAATGAATTTCCACTATTTAAATTTATTCTTGGAATAAATACTTTGTTACCAACTTTTTTACCAGTTATAATTTCAGCCTCAATATTATACTTGTATAATTTTTTTATTCTTAATCTTGTTCCATTACATAATCTTCCCGGAGTACATAGATTTCGAATTACCATTACAATGGAATTTATTGTTAAATTCAGTTCATGAGGTAGAAGACCCTCTCGAATATGATTCAGATATTCCATTGGAAAATAAATGCATATATTATCATCAGATAAATCAATTTCCATGTAAATTGTACTATCTACACTATAATAAGTAACAGCTTCTCCTGCCACTGTGTTCAAAATTTTATTGTTTAAGTAATACGTTAACTCATTGTTTGACGCCAAAATTACATTATTTATTGAAGAATTGTTAACATTACTGAAAATTTTAGAACAAACATAACTGAATTTCCATTTAATTGGTATTTCAAAAAAATTTAATTTTCCCTCTCCTACTTTTAAAAGTAAAGATAAAAATTTATCGTCGATTAAACGCTTGAATATTTTTTATTTTAAAATTTTGAATGTTACCACAAATAAGAAAATGTTATAGTTTCTTCAACGATTGTCACTTTATTTGCATTTCTTACTATTTACAGAGTTTGGCCAAAATCCCCATCAAGAATCGTTAATTTACCTCCAAACAGAATTTTGTTATTTGTTCAATCACGTAACGTACTATTAACAATTTATAATGCTTTCTTTGGACTCATTGATGCTTCAACCCAAATAATAACGTCAGCTTCCCGTAATTTTGTTTTAGCTGATTTTAATTCTAATGCAACGGATTAAATTTAACTTAAATCTAAAGGTAATCTAAAAGTCCTATGACTTGTCATCACTTAAGGCAGTAAAATAGAGGCTATATCTGTCCATACCATAGATGAAATTTTTTTACCATTTTATAAAAATAATAAATCAAGGTTTTCTACAAAATATTTTAGCATATTCTCTTGAACCATTAACGAAAAAAATTTTTTTTTGAAACTAATAATTTATTGAAAAATTTTTCTCTGATCCTTATTCAACATAGTAAAAAATGTTAATAAAATATTATTATTAAAGCTTATTGTGTCTCTTTCTTGTGAGATTTTGGTTATCAAAGTTTTAGGTTCTGGCAATCCGAAGTCCATACATGATAGATTATCTGTCATAAAAGTTTGGTTCAGATATGATAGACCTTTATCATCACTTCTACAAGAAAAATCTTCAACAAACATAATTTTTAAATCTTTTCCGAATCAAAGTTTCTTGAACATTTTCTGACATAAAAAACCATGCAAAAAAATTTCTTAATTGAAAAGGTAACATTACTGAACAAGCTTCTTAAAAAATTTTATCGATTTGGGAATCATGTTCAATTAGCCCTATCTACATAGCAGTTTCTTTAAAACTATTATATTTAACACCATTTAATGTTTTGATATCATCAAAAGATATTTTGCCTCTAACATTAGCTAAAATTAGTTGTAAATGTAAACCTTTCTTGATATTTTCGTGATGCAACATTAAATACATCTACTTTACTTGATTATTGTAATTGATATACATCTATTTGTCACCATAACGTGCAGGGATAAGTAGGTAGAAAAATCCATGTTGAAAAGGTTAGAATTATAAGTGTAAAAAAAATCTATTATGCTGTAAGAAAATTTTGACTTTCATGAAGCTTACGACATCCAAGAAAAAACATTTCCTTAAGTATTTGAAGAATATTTTGTGAATCAATTTTAAGGTAGTAATACTTATTGTAAGACATCTTTATTTACATCCAAAAAATTTTGTCACAATATGAATCTAGGTGAACATTAGGTACACTGAAAGAAAAATAAGGTAGGGTTAGCTCAGCCTGTGCCGCCGTTCTTGCTTGACTGACCCAAGCAGCCCCTCTCAAGCTATCCTCACTTAAGAGCCAAGTAGATTCTACTTGGCTCTTAAGTGAGGAT
>JAPYYV010003114.1:0-18992 GCA_030522625.1 Copidosoma aretas
TTTTCTGAAAGTTTTTACTTATAAATGGGTCAGGTTAGGTTTTTGGAGTCTTACATTTCTCCAGTAGGTCTAATTATGTGTTACGCAAGTCATTATATCTATTTTAGCATTTTTTAGGTGGCTTATCGATTGTTACATTCCAAAAATGAGAAAATCGGGAATTTCGGAGTGTTTTTTACCTATAAGAAATTAAGGTTAGGTTTCCGGAGTCTTAAATTTCTATAGACGGTGTAATCATGTGTTCCTCAAGTAATTATATCGATTTTAGCATTATTCAAGTCGCTAATCGATTGTAAGATGCAAAAAAATAGCAAATTTCTGGAATTTTTGAAAGTTTTCCACCTATAAAAATTTGAGGTTAAGTTTTCGGAGTCTTAAATTTCTTCAGTAGGTGTAACTATGTATTGCTTAATTAATTATATTGATATTAGCATTAGTTAGGTGGCTAACCAAATGTTACATTATAAAATGTGAGTAAATTAACGATTTTTTGAATGTTTTTTACCTACGAAAGGGTTAGGTTAGGTTTCCGGAGTCATTAATTGCTCCAGTAGGTGTAATTATGTGTTACCTAAGTAATTATATCGATTTTAGCATTATTTAAGTTGCTTATCGATTGTTACATGCCAAAAAAATCTAAAATTTCGGTAATATTTACGGTTTTTCACCTATGAAAAATTGAGGTTAGGTTTCCGGAGTCTCAAATTTCTTTAGAAGGTGTAATTATGTGTTTTTTAAGTAATTTTATTGACTTTAGCATTATTCAAGTGGCTAATCGATTGTTACATGCCAAAAAAATTTAAAATTTCGGGGATATTTACGGTTTTTCACCTATTAAAAATGTAAGTTAGGTTTTTGGAGTTTTAAAATTTTTAAGTAGGTGTAATTATGCATTGTCTAAGTAATTATATCGATATTGGCATTTTTTAGGTGGCTGATCGAATGTTACATGCCAAAAAATAAGAAATTTCGGTAATTTTTGAAAGTTTTTCACTTATAAAAAATTGAGGTTAAGTTTCCGGAGTCTTAAATTTCTCCAGTAGGTCTAATGATGTGTTACGCAATTAATTATATCGATTTTAGCATTATTCAAGTGGCTTATCGATTGTTACTTGCGAAAAAGTATTCATCATCGCATAATATCTTTAATAATTCTTTGAATTATTAACCACACTATTTTGTGGTAAATTTCCACGTTGAACAAATTTACCCCGAAAGGAATTTAAACATAATTTTGCGACGGATAGCAAACCCGGATTTTTTTCTATATTATTAATATTTAAACTAATGCCCTCTTCTCTTTAGTAATTATCAACATATTCAAATCCATCGCTTTCTGTTTTTACCGAGCTGGGCCACCCACTTGCTTTTTGCTTAATTTTTAAAAATGTATTGATACATTCTAAAAATAACCCTCTTGTACGCGAATCAGGGTCATATTGAATAACTTCGTATTGCCAAATGACATCGATTTTTATCAACCTATATCCAAGTTCTAAGGCTTATTTTATTTCCACGGATACCCATGTTCCGTATAAAGATCTATCTAGGATTTATTTGTGAACGCACTCCTCCGGGGAAGAGGTTTTCATACACACAAGGCAACGACCAAATAACATACGGTCGTTAATTTTTTCGGAAGTACTGGATGAAACAGATTTCGTGGTGGTAAGATTGTACACTTTACTAAACCTTCGACGTTTTCCTTAAATTTGTCGAAGTTTTTCCCCGATAATTTTAAACATTCAGACCCTACATAAATTTTCAGGTATTTAAGTGGAAATATACCTGTCTTACAAATATAGGGATATAGCGTCCAAACATCTAAATATTTTATTTTTTGTATTATTTTTTACCGTATACCGCGTAACAATGTTTCCGGTTCGGCACCCATAGAAAGCACCTCAAGATTTTAAAATGTTGTTTCGGGCTATAGTATGACTTTCAATGTATTTGGTATCCTCGTTATTATTTTTCACGAATTGATCAAAATCATGCTCCCACATTTCAACAATACTATATCTGTACTCTCTTATTTTTGCAGTTAATTTAATAGTATTTTTAAACCGTTCGGTGTCGGACTCATTATTTAATTTTTCAAATCTGTTGTTTGGGTAACAAAGAGTACATCTGTGGAAATAACAACCATGGAACTGGAATACAATTTCTTTTGCAACCCCCTCTTGCGGTTTTAAATAACCATCGACGAGAGGGTCTTCTATCAAACGATATTGTCGTGATCTGACGGCGTGGATGAAGGAGCTTTGCATACTCCGACTGCAGAGGTAGTGAAAAAGGATGGAAAATTCTCACATCCTGTCGTAGTCACTGAGTCATATGTGTCTAACTAGAAGGTATGCGTACGCTTGATCTGGTTTTCAAATATTTTCAGCGCTTTACAAAGTAAAAAGGGTACAAACGCGATAAATCTAGCATCGTAGTGTACCATAGTTTTATTGCAACCAAAGCAATTTCGTATGCTCTCACCAGAGTTTGTGAAAAGGATGAAAAATTCACACATCCTGTCGCAGTTACTGAGTCATACATACCTAACTAGAAGGTATGCGTGCCTATGTTTGCAGTGTACCACAGTTTATTACATCCAAGGGAGATTCGCATACTCCTACTGCAGAGATAGTAAAAAGGGATAGAAAATTCGCACATCCTGTCGCAGTTACTGAGTCATGCGTGCCTAACTAGAAGGTATGCATACGTTTGATCTTGTTTGTCAAATATTTTGCAGCGCTCTACAAAGTGAAAGGGTATAAATGCGTTTAAACACGTTTAATTTTTCATCGTACATCATCTCTAGTATATCCTTTTCTATAAAATACATGCAAAAATTTAAGGAAGGGGTAAACGTGTGTATGTAATATGTTTTTTATCATCTCTTCGCACAAAAATCAGTTGCTTGGATGCTTTAGACTTCGACGGTGCATACAACTTAAAAAATAAAAACATTCTGACTGTTGAATCAATTTCTGTGCTGTTGACGCTGCTTGCGGTTGCAAAACTTTTCCGCTAGTGTTTTGAATTTACACGCCACACTATTTTTTAAAATGGCTCTACTCGGTTTGAGACGAAGAAAAATTTTTTTGACGCATGATTCTGATGGAGCAAAATTGAATTTGACCAATTTTATAGAAGATAAAAATGATAGTCATAGTGCTATAATATCTCCTACAAGTGTATTAACGTATGCGTACCCGATCAACAAATTATCTACAAAAAAAATCATAATAAGGTTTTCCTACAATGTCAATAACCACGGTTTCAAGCCTTCAGAGCAGATTTTAAAATCTCAGTTTGAAGACGGAGTATTTGTAAACGCTCATGCATGGAATGAATTAAAAAATCATTTTGCTACAATGAATAATTATTTTAACAACATTGACGTCGGCGAAATCGACCGAGTGCAAGTGGGCAATATCGAGTTGATATTGACATCATCCTATGGCATGAGATCTATTGTGTTCGTCAGAAACTCCAGCAATATCGCGCAGGATTATTACAATAAAAAGAGGAAAACGTATGGTTTAACAATTGGTATCCATAAGTCTACCTTTTTGAGGCTAGTGCAAGCGGTCGCATGTGTGGACGAAAGACTTCACCGCATGTAGCCCCAAGTCACATTAGTTAATAAATGCAAGGATTGCATTGTGGACGAGTTAACTATTTTGTATTGAAAGTCTAGTCTCGCAAATGAAGTTGATGCATCGAGCTTGGAAAAGCTGATCGCTGAAAATTTATCATCTACACGAAATAACGTCAAAGGAAATCTTAGATCTGTGATTGACAATCATTTTTGGGAAATTCATTTTGATGTTGTGTTCTTAGAGTTAGTTTTTGTCTGGACATATTTGTAAATAAAATGCATTCGAAATGATAATATTTAGAAGTGTACGTAAGTTTTTAATAAATGTATTAAATATATTTTCCGATTCATTATTCACCCTCTCTGAAATCCACTCCTTACTCCTCCACAAAATTTGAAATGTTCCCCCTAGATCCCCTGCCGGTAAGCCGACCCTTGCAGGTCGGTAACCTCGCGTGCATGCAGGGGTCGGTAATCGGCAACGCACATATTTTTATGTCTCGCGCCCGAATTTCCCGGGGACCCGCCGCCACCAGGCTCTCTCTCGCCGCAATTGCAGGCCCCAGCCGCCAGCCATATGGCATATAAATAGTGTCCGGAAACTTTTGAACCCCCGGAGGCCACGCCCCCTCTGGCGCAGGCCGTATGACATACAGATATGACTTCGGTCTGCATACCCCCCCCCCCCCTTACTACTCCCGTATACACACACTCGTCCCTGTACCCACTAACCCACACACGTACTCGTCTCGACACTAATTATTCCTCTTGTTCGTACATTTTCCCCTACCTCAAAATACTCAACATGTATCGCATACATTGTAATTTTGCTGGGCCATTTTTTAACATGTACTTAATTATCATTGATGCTCATTCCAAATGGCCTGAGGTGATAAATTTTAAAAGTTATACAAAAGCGAGCAAATTAATTGAGGTATTTAGTGATATATTCTCACGTTTTGGACTACCATTACACGCTGTTTCAGATAATGGACCACAATTTCGAAGCTCAGAATTTACAAACTGTTTGACACGTAATGGTGTGAACCATAGATTTTCTGCACCTCATCACCCGGCAACGAATGGAGCAGCCGAAAATTTTGTTCAAACCTTTAAGGAAAAAGTTACGAAAATCGTCAAGGTGGGAGAAAGTGTGGAAGTAGCAATTAAAATGTTTTTATTTGATAAGAGCTGTATTCCGCACTCAACTACCAGTCAAAGTCCGGCGCGTTTGATGTACGGTCGAAGCTTGTAAACGTGCTTCTATGTTCTTCGGCCAAACGTGTCGCAAATAGTTGATGATAATCACAAGGCTCAAATAACGGCGAGGCGTGGAAACCGTAAGGTAGATATAGGGGTAAATAATAATGTTATGATTGATAACTATCGCAAGAAAGGTGATAAGCGCGTGCGAGCCAAAGTCGTGGAACAGACGACTCCTGCTTTCATTGTTTGCGATGAATATAATAATATACAAAAGCGGCACGTTGATCAAATGGTTAAATGTAATGATACAAATACAGCGGTGCGTCGCTCTCCGCGCTTACATTCAAATATTTAAGTTCAAAGAGTAAAATTAAAAGAGCGGGAGAGTTGTTGCATACTTAAATGTATGAGTATGGTTTGCGTGTGTGAGTGAGTCAGAGTAAGCTGTGTCGGGTAATCGCGCCAAGGACAGTGGCCAGATGCGTGATCGCCGGTGATCTGTTAACGCGCGCTCCTTGCTCTGTGCTAGCTATGTACTTGATTATACATACTTTGTTAATAAACTTTGTCATACTTAGAACATAGATCATGTTTAATCAGTCCCCATCACAATCAGTTCATCACCAATATATGTATCGGAGTCTTCCAATTCACACAAACATTCCATGCGTTCCGCTTGATCATCAGTATCCATAACGAATGTTTCTCGTTGCATTCATTCTTATTAATTCTATGTGAACTTTCAAAGATCATCAAGTTTTTCATTTCATTTGTTAATGTAGTCTCTTTTTCTTTTTACCGATTTCGCATTGAGCTAATGTATACATCGGAATTCAGCAATAGTCTTAAAATAGTGTCTCTATTGATGATTTCTCTGGAAAATTTCAATTTTATCAGTTTTACCGTTATTATTTACTAAGTGACTCAGCCGACTAAAAAAATTGATATTTTTTAACCATCTTAAGATTTGCTTCATTTTCCTCAGGAAGGCATGTACAAAAGTTGTTGCTGTTACAAAACAATAATTTTTAAAAGCTTTGACATCAATTTCTAGACCACAATGTAAAACTGCCAAAATTACTTTAAACTTATTCAACAAATGAATATCAAAATCTGGGAGGTAATAACAATTACATAAAAAAATCTTACATTGTTTTAAACTTAATTAGCAATAAGTATGATTATTTATATTATTATTTGTATAATATAAAGCATACTTAATAGTTATATTTGAAACAATTTGAAAGTTATTAAAAAATCGTCTTGTGCTATTGCCATCATTGGTGTTACCTGACCTCTGAGCTGGCATATCTACTCGAAGTCCCAAATTTTTTTGAAATTTTTCCCGAATCTCTTTTTTTCTGCTAGCTAGAATACCTTGTTGATTTTTGGGAACCTACACTAATGAAATAAATTATTGTTATCTTGTATTCAAGACCCATCAAAATATTTACCGAAAACTGCTCCATTAAAAATAATTTATAAAAGTAAAAGAAGTATCTTACTAAAAGATTCTCACACGCAAAATTTTTAAACCATATGATAAGAGACGTGTAAAACCACTTCTATTAGTCGTATACAGGCATAAAGAAAAAGAAATACTGAAGTGCGCTTATGTTTATTTGCCTATCAAGCATAGCTGGTAAATTGTTCATGCTGGAAATCAAGGCGTTACATACATAGCATTTTTGACTCGATGTATCGTTAAGTATAGCACAGACCTGGAATTGTATTGGGTACTCAAAAATTTGCGTGGAAACAAATCTTTAAAACAATTTTTAATTTTAAATTCAACGATTATTGAACGGGATGAAAAGGTCTACAGGTCGGCAAACTACGTTTTTTAATTACTTATTTAAAGAAAGATTTAAAATTTCCAAAACCCAAGATCATGTTTTCTTGATACTGGCACAAATAATTATAATACGTAGTGGGTAGTTGATATGTCAAGGATATCTTTGAAAATTTTTGCATTGAAATAAAAATGAAGCTTCGGAGCAAGAATTTCTGAAGCAGTCGTTGAAGTATAAGCTCCAAATTTTGTAGGATAATAAATAATTCTTCGGTCTTAGTCATTTGTTTGGTATTTCTGATTTTGAACGTCTGAAAATTAAAAAATATAGACACAGTTTACAGAGTAAACTATTATAATGAAAATATACCTTGAGAGTCCTGTTAAATATTTTTAATACTATTATCTAGAAAACTTGTACTACTTTAACACTTAAAAAACACTTTATAGCTTACAACTGTGTTTAGTTAAATACATATTTTCTTTTGCTAATATTTTTTTCTAACCTTTCCATTAATAATACTTCGAAACGAATAGTACAACCATTCCGGTGAAAATCTTCTAAAACGTTCTTTTAAATAAGTTTCTTCATACATACATCCCTAGATTCTTTAACAAATTCTAGTTTAATTACTTCGCAATACCAAACTGAAGAAGACTGCTTATTTACTTAAAAAAATGTTCGTGTTTGAATGTCAATTAGTTGTAAAGTACAATAAAAGTGCATAACAAGCAATCGCAATTTTGAATTCGTCACTACTTAGCAGTTTGAATAATCAGACATTCGTCCCATCAAATCCAATTTTTAATATTAGTTTTAGTTGAGTGTTGCTGTTCTCCTCAAATTCAAAATTCAAAAGGCGCATAGCCTGGATGCAGTGTGATGCAGTAGATTTTGAAGGGGGACGCTTTTTACTCTGTTACGGTTATGTGTTGTGGGTAAACTTTTTCCTTAGCATTAATAATCTGATAATAAATAACGATCAATGAAAAAAGGTCTCTAATTACAAATTTGTTCATCATTCGCCAAATAAAAAAGGATTCTCGTTTTTTATTAGTACATTACGCAACGCGTGCGGGAAACTGAGAATCTCAACGAGGATGAAGTTTAATTAAAATTGAAATATTGTGCTAAGTATATTGAAGGAAAAATTAAACAGTAACTTTTTATTATGCACCAGTGACATAAATTAGAAACAATAATTTTGATATAAATATCTAGTTTCGTAGTACCATAAGATGGTAATAAAACGTGTCCCTGTTCAAGCCATATCCTTTTTATGAGATTGTAAGAATTCTTAGTTAAGTTTCCTTTAATGATCATGGACAATGCAATTTCGCAAGACATTTTTCAAGCCTTACTGTTTTTCCTGACTCATGTTAAATCTTTTCTGATTTCCTGTGCTCTTACAGGATCAATTATACTCTTGAGCAAGCTAACTCCTTCTAGATTTCCTTCTTCTTTCATTTTTTTTCGGTGACAGCATATATTGCCTCAGATTCCACTGTTCTTTTCAACTGATTTTTAATGTTTTTTTTCCTTCTTGTCGATGCATGTCCATAACTTAGTGAAATATTATCATAATAAATTTAATTCTTTTAATTTGTGTGATTTATAAATTATTATTTAAATATAGTTTATTACGCAGCGAGTACGTGATTGTGACATAATATAGAGGAAGTTACAATTCTTAACGTGCCCTTTAAACAGCATATGTATAGATGGGCTTTTGGCACAAAGTGTTAAAAAGTGTAAATTTTTATTTAATCAAAACAACGAAAAAAAAAATTATACTTTCTACGAGCGCAAAAAAATTTACTTTTGTGCGATAAGCAAACCATTAATTGTGTCAATAATTGTGCCAATTTATAATAATCTGTTTTCAAATCATATATGCTATATTAAAAAGAAGTGAAATTTCAAAGCCAGCTGAAGAATTTTATCTGTTTATAAATAAAGAATAAAAATAAGAAATATTGATCAATTCGTACTAATACAGAAATTACTCGTAAATTTTGAGTTTATAAAACAATATTTATTAATGATGGATTATACTTACGGATTGAGTCTACTTTTTTCCATGAAAATTGCTCAAATAAAAATGTATGTGAAATATCGATATTTCCCAGTACCACAAAATATACGTGTATAAGCTGTTATCTACAGTTATTGGCAGTAAGCATTGTTGGTCACGTAAAACCCGAAACAATCTACATGGAAAGTTATAATTACTCACATAAATCATGAAAAGCTATATAAACATTTAGGTGAATCTGCAGAATCGCGGCTCCATCTCTAATCGCGTATCAAAATTTTTTTACGATTTGTATTAATTTTCTTTCAATAAAACTAACAGTTTTAATGTGAAAAAAGTTTGAATCACATAAGAGTACATCTGTTTATATTAACAATACTCAAAAATGTGAACAATAAAGGAAAAATATGCTGGTAGCATATAGTACGGATAACACGATGGTATATGTATGGCAGGCAGTATATTAGTGTTGTTTATTTATATATTGACAAGTGTACGTGAATACGATTACATTTATACTATCTGCCACACATGTATCATTGTGTTATCTGTACTGTATGTTGACAGTATCTTTTTCCTATATTTTTCACAATGCTGTTTGGAATGTTTTTATCAAATGTCTTTAATGTTCTCTATTGCAATTGATGATGTCATAAAACATCACAGATAGCAATAGTTACACGTATCTTTACACGTTCACATGTGTGTGCGCATGTGCTAGGACTCAAATTGGGTCCGAGCCAGTCGAACCCTGGCTCGGCCCCAATTTTAGTCCTGGCACATGTACAGATGGTTAATGTAATTTTTGAAAGCGTATACAAGTTCGAGCCGCGAGAGCATTTGAATTGGATAAACAAAAATTACACATACACACCGACAAAAACCCATACTTTTTTTTCATTATTTATAATTGATGAATAAACGATTACGAAAATTGACATTTTATCCATTATTTTTTAATAAGACCTCTTACAATTTACTTCCCCTATCTCGAAAAATCTATTTTTATGTTTTACTAGTATTTTTATGCAATATAAAATTTTTAGATGCGATTCCAGGTGGAGCTGCACTTCTGCAGATTTACCTAAATATATATCAAAAACTCTTACCCGCAGATTTTGGCGTTAAATGATCAATTTCAGGTTTAATAGTAAAATAACTTTCTAGCCAGACCTTGTTCTCCCTTTCAAAGGCATTGAAATCAATACGCTTATTTTTACTCAACTTCTTTTTTTTTTGACGAAATCGTTAAAGAAACTTTTTCCTAATTTATCAAGTATGGCATTCTTTATATTATTTGAGCCATTAAGTTTGGATTCATATAGCAGCTCCTGCACGATGAAATTCTTTTGTTCTCGTAAATCTAGGTGGTCTGCTTTTTTTATTATGTTAAACAATACACGATTTTTCACTTGTAGTAAAGCCATTTTGTTTACAAAGTGTTGATCTTGGAGCTCACTAAACTGTACCATATCAAAGCAAATAAGGAACTGACTGTAATATTAGACTTACACTTGGAAACCTCATGAACTACTGTGCTCAAAAATCTTAGAAAAAGAAGTGAATAGATCCGCACATTAGTCAGAAAGTAAACAACACTGATTGCTTGTATGTGAAGACTCTTTATGAACACCTTTTATCAGCATATGTACCTCATCTTCATGTGTGTATACGTGTGTTAGTATATGTAAGAAAACTTTTCTCTGCTTGCATCTATGCGGAAGCAGCCAAATACGAGCCTAGCATGGTGTCAGGTAAAGCGTTTTTTTATTTAAGAAAACTTCTTAACTGTCAATATGAGGTCAATTATAGGGGTAAATGTGGGTATTACTGCCACTTATTTTATCAAGACACATTTCAAAGTCTATTGAAAATGCCTACATGAATTGAATAACTTCTTTTTTCTTTATAAAGCCTATGCCATTAGGTACCACCAAAAAAATGTTTCTTTCATTTTAATGATGACGTTTAAGTATAGTATAATTATTGATAAAATTAGCCAAATGCTGGTATTACTGCTATCGTCCATATATTACTGCCCCCCTATTACTGCCAGTGAATCTATTACTGCCCATGTATTAGTGCCAGTTGTCAATAAGCTCGATATCAACGCATTTAATGAATAACTCTTCCATAAATAAATGAAATACAGCACAGCAAATCAATAAAAGTATTACATTAAAATTGAATACTAATCTTATAGCTGTAATATTTTATTTGCATTACATACAAAACTTAAGGTCATATTAATAGAGTCACAGTCTAACAAGTTGTTAATTTTATTTTAAAATCTGAAAAAATAATTGGAAAAGTATTTTTCAAGTTATCATGTATCACAACTAAAAATTACTGTTAAAATCAAATTGTAGCTGCACCTTTCTATTTTGTATTCGACATCCTTTTCTCTCTTTATGTTTGATAGTGCTGAATCTTTAACCTTGTTTCTCTCTTCAATTCTCTCTTCACGTTATAGGGTTGGGTTGGCTCAACCTATGGAAAGGCTGGCAGTAATTGCAGCATTACCTGAAATCAATGCATGAACTACTGCCACTTGAATTAAAAATAGAAAAAAAACTGAACAATGATTTTAATGATTGAAATGATACAAATAATTTTTTCTTTTTTTAGAAAAAGTTAATTTGTTGTTGTACTCTTAAATATACCACTCTAAAAAGATATGTTCGGCGCTACCGTTATGCAGAAAAAATAGAATTGTATGTCCATTTTTACATACATATTCGGTCGTAATACATTTCTGAGGACTTTAATAAACTACATATCTTTTTTCAACCATTTATGTTGTATGCAAAATCATGTGCATCTTCATTTACGTAAAGTCGCAGTAATTGCAGCAGTGGCAGTTATACCCACATTTACCCCTATTACACCATTTTTCTTTTATTTATACAAGTTTTTGTAGTCTAATCGTTGACTTTACACACTAAATAATGTTACATACCGACAGTTGTTTTTCTAAGATGAACGTTCATCATTTTTCAGTAAAATCCGAAGTAAGTAAGTCATAATTAAGTTCTAGCGAATTCCGATCATTTTCAAGGGGGCTCCGCTGCGGCAAGGCCGTACCTACATCAATCTTTGGGCGCTTAAAACGGAGTCACATTCAATTTACCAGTACTCAAAGAATACTTAACGGAATCAGGTCCAAACAATTTACTTACAACCTTAAGACTGTCTACTTTTCCATAGTATTTGTCAAAAGTTCAAATGTTTTATGGTTTCGCTGAGAAAATTATAACCTTAAAACCTAAACTTTCATTGTCAAAAGTGTATTGTAAATTAACAAAGACCGGAAATTTTTAATACGATATTATACACTTACCTGCCAAGAATGTGTTAAAAATTTTAGATTAAAATATTAAAAAGAAAAAATTTGAGGAGCAGTCTAGTAAATAAGCATTGTGCCGCGCTACGCTGAACCACGTGTTGTGGCCTGTTTTTTTCACATTTTTGCTTATAACTCGAAAAAAGGGTCTTTTACCTTGAGACCCCGAAGTGCCAATCTGTTCAGGAATTCACAAGCTTCAATCCCATGGATAGCTTGTTACGGGGAAATGCGTAAACTGTTTATTTTGAACGAAAAATATAAGATAATGATGCTCCTTGTGTTATTTTCCGTAGAGAAAATTTTTATTGAATTGTTTATTAAAGACTAGCAGTTTACTCGTTTTCCCCGTAACAAGCTATACATGAGATTGATGCTTGTGAACTCCTGAACAGTTTAGCACTTTGGGGTCCCAAGTTAATGTACATTTTTTTCGAGTTATAAGTGATAATGTGCAAAAAAAACAGACCACAGCACGTGGTGCAGTGTAGCGCGGCACAATGCGTATGTACTAGACTGCTTCTCAAATTTTTTCTTTTTAATATTTTGGTCTAAAAATTTTAACACATTCTTGACAGGTAAGTGTATAATATCGTATTAAAAATTTCCGGTCTTTGTTAATTTACCATACACTTTTGAGAATGAAAGTTTAGGTTTTAAGGTTATGATTTTCTCAAAGAAGTCATAAAACTTTTAAACTTTTGACAAACACTATAGAAAAGTAGACAGTCTTAGGTATGTCAGTAAATTTTTTGGGCATAATCCGTTGAGTATTTTTTGAGTACTAGTTGTGTGAACGTGACTCCGAGTTGAACGTGACTCCATGATAAGCACTCAATGATTGATGTAGGTACGGCATTGCCGCAGTGTAGCCCCCTTATGTGATTAGTGTACCTAGAGCGTGTGTTAAAGTGTTAAGTGTGTTCAAGCCTTTGCTTTACATCTTGGAAAAATTTGCTAATATTTTTTTTTTAAATCTATATCTGTATTTAAGATTTTCTTATAAAATTTGTGATTTAAAAGTAATAATGAGTACATAGTGATTTTTTCCCATTTTACGCTAAAACACGAACTTACTGCCATCCTCAGTCAACTGGGCTTATTCCTAACCAATGGAGGGAAACGGTTTCTTAAAGTATAGTTAAGACGAAAAAAATGACGTGTTCCAGTTGGATTTTAGATCAAAACTTAAGGAAAGCCAGAATCGGGACTTTTTTTTAGTTTCCGATCACAGTGCCACGTGGCGCTAAAGATAATAACGGATTGTGAACATGTGTATGTAGCGGCGGTCAGCGACATTAACAGAGAAAGATAGTGCTGAAAATAAGACTTGAAAAGACGCTTATTTAAGGAGAAACCGATCAAGGTTCATTAAGATCCGGTACTTCAGTTTAATTTTTACTTATTTGATAGGTTGCACCTTGTGTATAAAAAAATCAACAGCAGTTTTTTGTTTTTAAAAGTGCGTTCGATTTACATCGTTTGTTCGCATATCGTTCGCTTATCGTACGGTCATTCCTATGCTAAACTATACCTATATATTCATCATACTCTATATACAGGTATACTGTAACATTCGAATGACCGTACTACAAGCAAATGACGCGCAAACGAACAAAGTAGATTGAGTGCACTCAAAGCAGGTGCAATGCAAATAAGAAATCTAAACATGATTAATTCAGCTGTTTTTACGTTGTTCTAGATTAATTTAAAAAATACTCTCTAAATCGTTGTGATAATTTTGTACTTTTTAAGGTAAATGTACCAATGCTTGGCCACCAAAAAAGTGGTCCCAATGCTTGGCCACAAACACGATTCAACAATTTGCACGAATTTCCGTGGCTGTAAAATAAATGAAAAAATATATTTATGTTAAGAACTCATATATAATTCCTATGAAGAAGTGACCTCATAAATATTTTTCCACGATAATTAGAAAAAAGCATTTGAAGGAAGAGATTTTTGACGGGTGGCCAGGCATTAGGACATCTGTCTACATAACCTTACTTTTTGTGCGTCCCAATAATTGGCCAATGTAAAATACGTACAATTCATCGAAACGGCCAGTTATTGGGACATGAACTTTTGGCCACAGGGACAACTTTTTTCTACAGTGGCCAAGCATTAGGACATTCGACTAAGTTGAATGATAGATAACTTTATTCCTGTACTTGCAAAAAATTATTTTCTCTCAGTACTGTTTAGAATAATGTTAGAAATTTCAAATAGTACCTAATGAGACTTGAGATTTTACTTTTTTGTAATATTTACGGAGTATTTACGAAATTGGTTTACTAAGATGGGCAAGTATTGGTACATTTACCTTACTATTGTTTGTCAAAAACCCTTTCATTCCATGATATAAGTAAAAACGAGCTGTGCAAATGATATTTTTCACATAATTTTTTTTTTTAATGCACAGTATCTGGAAAACACCTTTAACGTTTTATTTAGTGTATTTCAAGGTCCCAAAAGTTGTATCTTGAACTGTCTGTTTTTCTAATCGGTTTTTATTTTAATAGTTCTTAAGCATTAACCCTCTTTTAAAATGTTACTACACATACCTTAGAATTTTTACCAATAAGCGAGGACACGATAGAAAAATATTTATATAATTGTAAATGTGATTCTGCTTTCTTGATATGTTAATGATTTTGACTAGATCGAAAATGAATTGATACAATTTTTAGCATAACATAATCTACATGGCGATATTCTATTATATTTTCCAATCACTCATAAGCTTTTTGACTTACCTGTCATTTTGGGATAAAAAAGTAGAATGAAAGAGTAATTAAGGACCAGAAGAAATATATTCGGTGTTCTCATACTGCTTCATTCATATTTGAGATAATGTATTTTATAATATTTTAACAAACTCATAAAATTTTTTTCCAATTATATCTGTTAATAAGCCATCCTCTTCCTCATTGTCTCCTTCAAGAAAAGATGAATTGATCTCGTTGTCACAACAATCTTGATTCGAAAATATCGAGACAAGTTAAGTTAACCAAGTTCCTGAACAGTTGTTGGAAGAGCGAGATTTTATCTCGGCACAGGAGCAGAAATGTTATTGCAGAAAATCCATGACTTAATTATCATCAAAAGAAACTGGAATTGATTTTCCGTCGACTACAGTTAAACTAAATTCTTGTAGATTAAGATTAGTGATTTCAAACAATGCTTGCATCTATACTTTTATTTGCCATAAAAATATTTTTATGTGTAGCTTCAGTGTTGCCTCACAGCACTGTAGCATGAGTTATTGCTTTGTGTTCTTTTTTTTTAAAAACAGGGATATTTTCGTATATTATGCCATGGAGGCGTTTTGTCAATAGCTTGTAGACTATTGTATTATTATATCTGCAGATTTACAAATATTTTCCGGTTAATTTTTTTAATGTTATACGTATTTTTTGTAAAGATATCCCTTAATAAAAAAAATGATCTTTTCCGTAGCATTTGCCACTAATTTTTTGGAATGAAACTCTTAAAAATAACATGAGAATTCAATTTATGGTCCTCCAAAGTATCTAAACAATATGGCAAAGTTTTTTTTTCATTTATAGTGTATATTTTTTCGTGGTGAGATACGAGTTTGTAGAATTTTTAATGATCTACAAAAAAGTAGGAACGTATTTTAACAGTATCATGCGTTTTTAAGTTTAAAAAAAAACGTAATAAAAGCAGAATGTCGCATATTTCAATTGTTTATTTATATCGCGCTCCACTTAAAATACATAAATTACTGTGGACTTTTCGGACACAGCCTATTAAATAAACCTGAAATCAGCTTGTTGTACTTATGTTCAGTGCACGGAGAGAACTCTAAAGCAACGGTAGTAGATGCATGCGTATGCCACGGTAGTATAGAGCAGTGCATACAGTATGCTTGCAGTATATTAACGTTGCACTGTGCCATACCAAATTAGTACGGACAATACTGATTTAGAATGTCTCCTGAGCAAATGTAGCATGCTCTGCTCTATACTCCCATGCATTCGCATGCTTATACTACCTTTTACGAAACCCGTATAGTTCAGCTCGAACCAGGCTGCATGTGTGCACAAATTTACTAGCTCTATTACAAAGTGTATATGCCTAGAAAATCAAGTAAAATTTTTTCTTTATTTATTCTTCACGAAATATTTTTTGTATCTTGGTTTTTTATTAATCGTCAGACTTTATTTTATTGCTGACGATGATATTGAAAAAAAAACTATTTTTTCTAGAAAGTTTACCAACTCAGTTAAATGCTAAAATAAAAGTAAGCATTCGACGCAGAAAAAAAGACTTTTTTTGCACTACCAAAAAAACTGCACATTTAACGAAATCTAAAAACTTCTACTTAAACAGAATTAACTAAATGCTCCACTGTCATACACTCATCGTTTTTTTAGCTGATAAGGGTTTAAAAGGAGAATCATAGTTGAAAGTTCTTTAAACCTTATTTGTGCAGCTGTCGTGCATAAATTATAGATGCTGGATATAATTTAGGTTACAGGAGTTTGTAGTTCAAGCTAAAGATGAAGTACAAGTTTGTTGTAAAAAGGGAAACTACCCACCGCATATTGCAGGTAGCTGATGCAGAAGGTATAATATCTAAAATATATGCCAATAGACTTGGAAGAAGAGTTTACGTGAGCCACCAATTTTTTGTAGCATCTGGATGGCTATGAAAAACTCAAGCGATTTGAGTTTGTAATCCATGTTTGTATCGATGGCTTCTCTCGAATTGTTTTATGGCTCGAAGTTGTGACGACGATTAATGATCCTAAAGTGATAGAGTTACTTCAAATTGCATTAAGAATGGAACATACAGATAAACAACAAGGTTATAAAAGGTATATCACTGGTAAAAGTGTAAGTAACCATCGTTTTGGGAACGTATTAGACAACATTCAATGGATCTCTATATACAGTTTTTCAAGAGTATACAGGCACAAAATCTTTTCAATTGATCAAATCTCCACGTGTAATGCCTTCAACTCTGTTTTGGACTATTCAAAAGGATTTAGTTACCTGGCTGTCTAAAAATGCATGTCGTTTTTCATGAAAACCAGCACCTGACATCGTAGAAAACCTTAATAGACAAGATATTTAAAGTAGAACAAATAGACAGTGCCTGCATACTTATGAACGGGCAGTACTGAGCGTCGAGTCGACGCCAAAGATGGAGTTCGTTATATCGTGGGCACTTCTTCGCTTTTTGCACCCCGGCCCGACCGCACTACTAACAGCAATGGGGGCGTATACCAGTGTTCGGGGATCCAGGATCCAATCGGACCTCGCGTAAAGTGTTCCTAGCTTCTTGAAGCATACGGTTAGCCTCGGCCTGCAGATCGCCGGCTCGTCACCGAGCTTCTCTTTGTTGCTGCATCTCCTTCTCTCTGCGCTGGAACGTCTCCTCTCGGAGCCGCCGCACACAGTGGAAAAAAGGGGTTTATTTGGACAAAAATCGATTCGAAAGCAAGTTTTCAATTAATTAAGAAACAAAAAATATGGCTATGTTTTTGAGATCATATGCTACAAGAATCCTCTGCGGAATTCGTGAAAGTGGGAAACAAAACCTAAAAAAAAATTCATTTCATGAAATTTGTAAAAAAATTTACTTGGATGTTTAAAAAAAATTATTAAGCTGCATTTTAAGTTGCTTTTAAGTGACTCGCGGGCGAACTTACCATCTCATTTGGTAAGTTGAGAACTTTTAAGTAAAGCATAACCTGTAAATTCCGATAATTTTTAAAATTCAGTAAAAAAGAGATTTTAGAAAAAAATAGATTCGAAGGCGAGTTTCCAAATAATTGGAAAACAAAAATCATGGCTATGTTCGTTAGATCATATGCTACAAGAATCCACTGCGGAAATTGTGAAACTGAGAAACCTAACCTCGAAAAAAAAATCATTTTTACGAAATTTGTAAAAAAATCCACTTCGATGTTTAAAAAAAAAGATTAAGATTTGCATCAGATTTGCACCATATACTTGCGGCAGCTTCTTGCACAATAATTGCGTAAACCTTGCGTTCAGTGCAGTGCTTACACATACAGTGCAGCATTAGCTATACATTCCAATGCAGGCACCAGTAATACGGGAAACGTTGCTCGTGATTTTTTTGAAAAAAGTGAAAATGTTGCTAAAGTTACAAAGTTTAACAAAGAATTGTTAGAACGACTTTACAACATCTTACAAGTAGTAACGTGCAAAGAGAACGTAGACTACGATAACTTAAAAAAAAATTCACGTGAAACTGCGAACATGTGTGTGACACTGTATCCATGGTATTGCCTACCGCCTTCTGTCCACAAACTACTAATTCACGGATCTGATATTATCAAATATTTTAACGTTTCTATTGGTTGGCTATCAGAAGAACCACTTTAGGCAAACAATAAGATTTTTAAAAAAGCAAGACAGGAGAATAATATAATGTGCAACCGTAAACAATCTAATACAGATATTCATCATATGTTGATTGACTCAGACCCTTTCATCAGTTCATTAAGATTTACTGAAAAAAAACCAAAAAAACCTCTAAACAAGGAAGCTTGAGACTTACTAAATCCTAATTCTGGAAGTGTGTAATCTTATAATGGTTTAGTGACTATAAAATTATGTAAGATGTAAATGGCTGTATAGTATTGAATAATTTATATAATATGTATACATACCAAAATTTATTTTAAAATTGCAAATCACTTGATAACAAATAAAGGGACAGTATACAATTGTTCTTTAATAATTAAACAAGAGTTTTAGAAATTGACTTTTTTTTGAGGTTCTATTTCTCAGATTCACAATCTCCGCAGTGGATTCTTGTAGCATATGATCTAACGAACATAGCCATGATTTTTGTTTTTTAATTACTTGGATACTCGTCTTCGAATCTATTTTTATTCTAAAATCTCCTTTTTTTTACTAAATTTTAAAAATTATCGGAATTTATAGGTTATGTTTTACTTAAAAGTTCTCAACTTACCGAATCAGATGGTAAGTTCGCCCGCGAGTCACTTAAAAGCA
>JAPYYV010003115.1:0-20329 GCA_030522625.1 Copidosoma aretas
GTGCTGGAGCAATTTGGACACCGGAATCGGATTCAGCACCTCGAAATACATATAGTATGTATATTCGCTTATAGGTACCCTGACTTTTTTTTTTTTTGTAGTCCTGTGTTATTTATATCCTTTATAAATAAACTTGACTGTTTCTCCTATATTTTTACTCTTTTATTTCCTTTCTTACTGTTTTAAATAAATGTGTTAGCCCCTGGCTCGTAACAACTTGTTCTTTTATTGATTTGTAGATACTTTTGAACATTTTTATCCTTTTCATCCATATCCTTATTCTCTCAAATTTCACCCAGAACATTTTTTCATTGATCGTATCAAATGCTGTTTGAAGTCTACGATCATAACATATGCTTTACTGCCTTTTTTTTAGGATTATTATTAATTAAACTATGTCGTACAAAAAAATGGCCGCCTGTCATTCTTTTTGATCTTTAGCCAGCCTGACTCTCCTATAGTATCTTACACTCCATTACCTGTTTTTTTTACCCTTCAAGCAATCATAATTGCTAATATCTTCGATCCTACTTTTAAAAACGCCATTCTGCTGTAGTTTTAACGTCCTCCTACTTCTTCTCTTTTCTGTAATTGGATATATTCTTGCTTTTTCACCCTTCAACAACATGTGTTTATGTATGTTACCAATTAAGTATGTTAAATAATCCAATGATTAAAATCAGTGGCAGATTTTTAAAACATTCTCTTACGATTCCGTTGTCTTCTCTGGCTTTTTCGTTTTTTATTTTCCCTAGGACTTTTTTACTTCAATGATTAATATGTAGTTGTCAAAATCCTTTCAGACTTTGCTGTTGATTCCTGTACCCTTTTTTTCGTTTCCGGTAAAACATGTCTCAATTTAGTCTCTTAATATATTATTTAAATTATTTATTCATGCTTTTTTTATCATTTTTATCGTTATTTTTTTTCGGTTTAAATTTTCTAATCACTTTACAAAACTTATTTATATTTTGCTTTTCGCTAGATGGCTTAGCTTTTGTTCGGTTTTTTAAATTTTCTTATCTCTAATAAATTTTTTGCAACTATTTTTTCCCGTTTTTAATTCGATTTTCGTACTTCCATATGTATTTTTTGACTATTTATTGAGATTTCCTGTAATCTTTCTATTCCGCTTAATTATTCTTAAATATTATTTATTTATTTTGCAGTCATTTTCTCCTTTTTATCTTGTAATTTTTAGTCCCTTCGCTATTGGTCAAATTATATTAGGTAAACTGTTTAATTTTTCTGTGATATTTATTGCACCTTGGGAAATTATTCGATCCACCTATTTCTTTCCTATCTTTTTACTCTTTTTCAGTGCTTATATTTTCCACTTTCTATCCATACAACTATTTTCTTACAATCTTCTGGTTCAATTCCTTTTTTCCTTTCTTGTAAAATATTACCTGTGATTTCAGAGGTCATCAATAGATGATCAGACTTATTATTAGTTACTACTGTTAAAGTTTAAACAGCAGTATATCTCTCCGTCTTTACCTCCAATACAAATTTAGGACTGACCTCCCCCTTTCTCTTACGTAAGTTATCTACGCCTTCCTGTGTAATGGGAGACGATGGACAATCACTCCATTTTAAAAAAACATTATTGAAGTAGAAATAATAACTGAAGAAAAAATTGTAAATAATGTTTTCATACCAAAAATAACTTATCATACTTATGATTCATCTTCTCTGCCTTTTATTTTCTACAGAAAACAATTCCCATTAGTTTAAGCTTTTTCTATTACTATACATTAATCACAAGGTTAACGTTTTGACCAAGTGGGTTTGGACTTGCAAAAACCCCTTTTTTTTCTCACGGTCAATTGTATGTAGCTTTATCTAGATGTAATACTCGTGACAGTATATACATTCAATCTGAATCGGAAAATAATGATCAATTAGAAAATATAGTTTGGACAGAAATTTTTTAATAAAAGTAGTAGTTGAAAAACTTTAAAATAATTCAAATAAACTTAAAACTTCAATTGTAAGTGGAAGAGTAAATCGCAGTTGTTTGACGGTAATTAATTCTTTGGAATTTTATGTTCTATATGAAAATTTAAATTGTATGAATCGATCTTTCGTACGACAGTTAAAATTAAATAATACTAATATTATTTGATGTTCAACAGTATCAGTGCATTTTAATATTTCCGTCTGCTATGCGACCGCTGGTAACTTTAAGGGAGTTCTATACGAAATCGAATTAACATTGCAATCGAGCTCAAAAGTTATTAACTAAAAGAGAAAGAAAAATTCGAAATCTCAGAATATATGAGCTAAGTTTCATTGTAACATTGATTTAAAATAAATAAATTATACAATTGTCTTCCTAAATATGATTTGTATTCTAAGATTTCGTACAAGAACACGTTTGAAAGCATGATTTGAAAATTGTTAGGGTTAACGTCCTTCATTTCGACTTAACAAAAATAAATACATCTCTTTATGAAAAGAAATAATGATATTTTTGTAAGATACTAATCAATTGCAAACATACAGTAAATCGGGAAAACCTGATTTTCAGTTTAATTGACTTTTCTATTGTTATAATTAGTATAATTTTTCATTGTTAAAATCAGAGATCCTACAAATTTATCACTGTTGTGAATCTAATTATTTTTATTTAAAAAAAAAATTTTTTGTGATATCTTACTTTGTTCAGAAGTTATTGATTTTTAGAGAAAAAAGACAAAATTCTATACTGTGCGGCGCGGCACGGGTCGGCGCGGGTCACCGCGGGGTGGAAAAACCTCCCCGCCGCGGCCGCACCTCGCGCCTATATACGTATATATGTCGGATGATATATATCGTGTTAATGACAAAGTATAACCCCCCCCTGCCCGTGATTTCACGTAAACATCAATTTTTTTATTTTTCGGCGACCCTTCCTCCGCCCCTCCTCTTCCCCCCTCGCCTCCTCCAAATTAACTCTATTACGCCCCGTAAACACTTAGAATCTCTCTAGGATTTGTCGACCACTCCTCAGAAACGTAAAAAATTTTTAAGTCATTGTCGATCCTCCCCCTTATAAATTTAGAAATTTGCATGCGATGCTTATGTTTTTAGCTGACGATGGCCGAAGTCACCCAAAAGACACTATGTCGCCGAATTCGGCCAAAAAGAGAAGAATAATTCCGATTACAGACAAACCACTTAACGATATCCCCCTCACATCGTCGAACATTGCCGAAAACAAGCGATTGCAGCTAAAACCTCTTTTTTACAGCCCTTTTGATATTTTTTATTTTCCCCGCACCACTTATTTAATAAATAGACAGAAGCCGAACCATAAAATGTGACCGTTAGTGATAAGAGTTATGGAACAGATAACGGGTGACCTATTCACTCAAGCTTAATACAAAATGAAAATACAATACAACTCAACTGCCTACAACGAGATAACCCAATAGACTCGCACGCTTATAATGTTTATTGATAGATCATTTATGTACTAATTAAGAGTATAAGCAGGATCTTTTATTCGATTTCGGAATAAAGTACATGCGCCAATAACAACCTATGAATGAAATGGGGCAGAGCAACCGATTCATGCAGATAATGCAAAAAAAAAACAGGCATTAGCAAACCATAATTATGGTGAAATCAAGCAAAACATCTGAACAGTGATAAGCTGAAGGACCATATCATTTCAAAACAAAATATCATTTTCAATATGATTTCGTGTACTATACTTACTGTGAAGGTGTATTACCCTTTAGATAATGATGTAAATAGACAAGGTTGGTTGGGTAGCTCATGCTTTTGCCAACGTAGAAAAATGATCATATTTTATGACAATTGCGCTCTATATTTGTGAAAAAGACAAAATTTCTTTTTATACAATGTTCTACCACTACGTCAAAAATAACTGAGTTGGCCATTCTGAGGCAGGAAATAAACACCGTCAACATTAGTTATAACACTCATGAAGCCAATACTAAAAGACCCATAAATTTTAGCTAAATACGAAATCCAAATAAAATAAAACCCAGCACCTAAGACTAAACAACCAAATAGAATTGCACGATTTAACTGTTTATTAATAAATAATTTATTTAGTCATTCAGATTGTAAGCAGAGTAGTCTATTGTGTTTCGGGATAACCTACATAGTATAATCATACCTTATTAGCAGAATCGGATAGATCAACCCACTCATATAAATGATGGAAAGACAATCAGGCACTTGCAAACCATGATTACGTTGTAATCCAGCAAACTATAACTAAAATATAATAGGCTAGGGAGTCCCAAACACGAACAATGTTATTTTCATACCAAATATGATTAGCACTATTTTCCGTGTAATATATTTAATGTATAGGTGTATTACACGTTTGGTCATGATGCAAACAGATATGGATTTCTCCGAGAGCACAATTTTTTCACAACAGAGAAAACCAATTTTATTTTAGAGCAAGAAAGGTCAATATTTTTCAAAAAGAAAACATGTATTTTTATACAATGTTCTACTACTACGTCTAAAAATAACTAACTTTGTTCTACTATAGAAAAATATGAAAAATGTGACAAATAGTATTACCGGTAGTAAAAAAGATAATAGATAGAGAAAAAGTAAACTCCACATTAATATTGAATTCAAAAAAATTAAGAATAACTTAAATAAATCCAGATAATCAAATTAACTCGGAAAAATGAAATATTTATTGATAAATGATTTATCTACTAAATTGAATCACTTTTAAAGAAATGTAAAAATATTAATAACTAACTGATTTGAAAAAAAAAATATATAATTCAACATAATAAACGAAAGGATAGTAGATAATAAAAGTAAAAACTAATTGTTAGTTTTACCAATTGGTTATTTAAAAGTAGGGTTGGTATAATTATTTCATTGGTAATTATAGAATTGTGTGTTTTAGTAAGTATAGAAAAAAGTGAAATTAATGTATGAAAAAAAGTTAATACATTGGTTCCAAGTTTTTTTTAAGGTATACTTCTTCGGCAAACAATATAACTAGATGCGTTTGATTTAGCACATAGATAACTCGATGCGGCTGATTCCGCAGTAATGTGTTTGGCGATGGTCACAGCACTTATTTATAAAAAGTGGAAATTTATTTCTACTTTTTGTGAAAAGATATTTTAAGAGGGTTTCAGCGGGAGCATTTTAGATGTTATAGGTAGTTTATTTAACAAGTCAAAACCCGCTGATTGCATCCGTGCCCTTATTTACCTCACTAAACCTAAAAAATTAGGGGATATTTTCACCTGAAAACATTTTTTATTTGTAACCGTAGTCAATGAGTTACACATTAAATCACTTACTTTAATTAAACTTAGATAAATTAAGTCCTAGGAGCAGATCATTAATATAATGATCAAACTTCTGTCCTTTAAGACTCATGCTAGATTAATAAATATAATTCAAAATAATTTGCATTCTTTTCACAGGAATTGGCAATTAGGTCTGCCGCAACCAACGAGTCTGTGCAAGCGAGAAGGAAGGGCCGCGCAGCGGCGCGCCTTTTACTTCCCCTCCTTTACTTCTTCTTCGTCTACCTGCCCGCGCGGTCGTGCTCTTTTAGCAAACAGTTCCTGCGTATTTAGTTACATACGATATAGATTTAGTTTTACAGTGAGTTATCGTTATTAATAATCTAAAGTTTTTGTGATGTATTGCATAAGCAAACGTTAGATTGCACAACCAGAAAGATTAAGCTAGATGAACAAGTTCAGTGTTATAGATAACTAAGTGTGAATTATAAAGTGATTATTTATTATTGTGCTTAATATTATATAAAGTGAACAAAGTTTATTTGCCCGAAGCACGCTCCTCTCCCACGGCATCATGATTGATTGAATTGTTATCTCAGCAATAATAAATATAAGAATAAAAACGTCAATAGTTCGAAAAAGCTTAAAAATGGGAAAAAGAGACCGAAAATTGCGTCCGACCAATTTCAGCGTTTACGTACTTTCAAGTCATAAAAACACTAAACTTTTATCGTTATTACTACGCGATTTTTCAAAGTCAACCAAAAACGGTCGACCCAAATATATATGCTGAGATCACTTTTTAAAATCACATTCTTGATTGGTTCCAAAGCAGTCGCATGAAAATTAAATCCATTCAATAATTATTTATTACTCGTACGTATACGATATACGTAAATAGCAATGATTCGTTGTACTCTTAAATATTAGATCGTAAGAACTGTCAAACTTGTTTTATTGATGCTTATTGACATATACATTTTTTGATTATGTTCGTAATATCCCATGACGATGCAATAACATAGTTCTTTAATTTTTCAGAATCAAATAAAATCTGCTGTTCCAACAAGAAGTGAGTAATCCCTTATTTTTTTATTTTAGTACAGATATCCTCAAAAATTATGTCTCCTTATCATGTGTATTTCATGATCTTCTAATATTCTGTACTATTCAATAAGTATACTCTTCGGTAATCATTCTCTTATTGCCACTTCCAAAAATAACTATCATCGTTTTGCAGTAGTACCACACGAGTCGAACACGTAACTGTAGCAGTACCATATCCGTATCAGTAGCTTTAGCAGCATCAGTACCAGTTGCAGTTACAAAACCTTTTGGAAATTGTTAATATTATTATTATTGCTGTTGCCAATATGAAGCCATTTATGGTTTTGAATATAAAAAATGAAACACAATAATATAGGATGATAATAGGTAGTAATTCTTGCTAAATAAGTAAACCATTAGATTTTAGTGTCATATTGTATTTAGCAATGAAGAGGTGGCTGGTACAATTTTAATTTTATATTGCCGATTTTGTTATGGAAATAGTTTATGTTTGCAAAACTTGAAAAATAGAATGGAGTTGTAAATATCGTGAACTAAGGAATTGGATTAGAGCAGATGTAAATATATTTCTTAAAAAAGAATTTTGTGACATTTGCATTGCATTTATCATGGCAACATTATGTAAATTTTATTGTCATTTTAACGTAGCTTTGCAATTTCGTTCATCACCCATGTCAAGCAGCGTTTGGCCGCGGTAAGTACTCGGATTTGTGACTGTTCAAGTCTCACCGTTTTCCTCGAGGTTCGATTCCGCTATTTTTCTTCGGGGATCGATCAACTGTTTCTCTTACGTTACGGACAACGTGAGTGGGAGATGTGCAGAAATTATGTCCTGGGACCTATGCGCTTATGCCCTACACCTGAACATAGATACCCGGTCAGAGCTTGGGCAATATACCGGGCCATCCTGGGTTGGCTTTTTACCAAGTGGTATTTCCCCAGCCACAGCACTTGCCTTGGGCGAATGCGGAACGGTTGTTATTTACCACCTATCCCCTCTAATCCCTATTTCCTTCCATCACCCAAGTTCTAAGTGCGCTGAGTAGTGCCTTTAGAAAATAGCCGGACGTATAGCACTATAATGTGAAAAAAATCTATATTTAAGTGTTAACCCCCACTCCCCCATTTTGATAATTATTTTTTTTTTTCGTTTTATTTAGGTATTGGGTTATTTTTATTAAATTGTAAGCTCATAGTTTAAGCATAGTTTATTTATTTTTGAATTTTTACATCATAGCTGTGTTGTTAAATTAAAAAACAATTTTATTGTGTTCGGTTTTCCAAGTAATAGTCTGCTAGGGAAAATAATCGGCACTTCTGGCTGCGACACCGCCTGATATAGGGATGTCTCTGCCTTTTTTGGCGGCACCACTGCGGTAACCTTTTCTCTAGCTCCTGATTAGCTGGTACCTAACTGATCTTGTTGGCTACTTGGTGATAGAAAATTTAAAAGAATTTTGGATAAAAAGTCTTTTACATCTAAAAAAATTTAGGGCCATTTATTTTATTTTCTGCTGTGGAGTAAAATACGTACGATCCAAGCCATCATTCCTGTTGTAGGCCCCATACGTTTCCAATCATAGGCTCTTAATAGAAAAACGTCGGAAATTTTTTAATATCTCAGCTTCTACGGATTGCAGAACGTTTTTTTTACACCGTGGTAGCTCAAGTAGACATTACGTTCTGTGTACTTACTGTAACGTTTTAAAAGTATCTATAACAAATAAAAAAACCTTCTTTAATGGTCTTTTTTTTTCTTTTTCTTTCACTAGTAGTTATATTTCACATTGTACTGCAGATAGTACGCAACTATTTATAGCACGGAATCTCTTTAATACTTTCTAATGCGTCCATATTAAAAGGTAAACACCCGAGAACGGAATGGTATGTCCAATTTATATTCCACGCCAAGTGGAATGGTCGGAAAAAAATTTTAGTAAAAAAATATGTAAATCGATAGTAATATATAAGACTAGACTCCACCTAAAATTTCAGCCTCCTAGCGTCACGTGACTAGCTACAGTGCCCATTTATAGAATTAAAGTTTTCGATGGATCGCTATTTGTCTGTATTTTTTGCTGGTAAAAAAAAAAGTATGTTACTAGGCGTACTTGTTTCCACTGAATTAAATAATAATATTTTAGAATGGATTAAAATCAATTTAAGGTCTGAATTTGAGCTTGGAAAGTTTCAAAAATAGACTTGATTCTGTAACTTGATGTGAATCTTTTGCCTAATTTTTTTTGTATCTTATAAGCTTCCATGTCTAAGTACTAAAAAATTACACTTTTGAGTCTATCAGTATTTTTCAGCTACATAAACAAATTTTTAGCTATTAATATTGCACTAGTGGACTGAAAACTCGCCCTTTCGGCACTGCGCTTTGCAGTTGCTCCTAGTCCATCGCATAGGCCTTTCCAGTGTGCTGTAGGAAAAAAGTGCCACTCAGCTTGAATCATATAATCATTGTAGTAGTATGACAGATCAATGATCTTCTCAAAATTATTTTGTAAAATATCAACCCTGCGGCAAAGTAGGCGATTTTTCAGTCAATGCATAATCGTGAAAATTCTTGAGTTTTCAAGATTTATGAATCTTTTTCTCGAAAGTAACGCTAGATACAAAACATTTGTAGGAGATATTTTTGACTTTTCGTTCGCAGAATAAGTCCATATTTTTTTAATACCATAATTCACCAATTGAAAAAATTTTGGCTGTCATATTAATTCTGCCATTTTGATTTTTGGAAATCTAACTTCTGGATTCAAACAAGCAAACCTAACATAAGCGATAAAGATTTTTTAAATTTTTCATTTTATTACATTTTTTTTATCAATATAGTGTTCCTACCCGTACATCCCAGACGAGTTGATTCTCGCCAAATATCAAATAACTTGAATTCCATTGGTTGATTCTACTGTATTCTATGATAACCTGGTGTTGAAGGGTACACGTTCCTGAACTTAGAGCATGCTCCAACTTGTAGCCTCCAAGTTCCTGAAGAACCCGAGAATCAACTCATCTAACTGATGAACAAGTTAAGTCACCGTTTGTCCGTTTCTTTTGTTCGGCGAAAAAAATCAGACGCGACAAGAATGTACTTCAGTACTTGACTATCGGTTCGCATTTATCGCTTTTTTGCATGCACGAAAAATTTGTTACGAAATAAAAGTACTTGCAATGGAAAAGCTTACTTTGTCAGAAGTATTGTCAACTATTAGTTCAAGTCAATTGGAGCTAAGACAGCAAGCGCAAGTAACTTACACAATATGCGCGGTGCAACGAGACGAGGGAGGAAGGTGCGACGACGGCGACGGCGACAGTGGCAGTATTTATTCCCAATTAAGTTGGCTGATTGCTTGCCGATCGACAGGTTGGCACCAGCTAGGTCGGAACACTCAGCACGACTGCGGGTGTGGGTCTACGGGACGTATATAAACTATAAGGTCACCGAGGTCACGTACTCACGTTAGAGAGTTAGAGACGCCGCACCGCACCGGCCGTCTCATACTCTCATCAGTGTTTCCAAACATAAGTTGTCGGAAAACTTATCTTATTTCTCTTTCGATCCTCTCACCGCCGGTAATGCAGAACACGTACTTACCAGGAGGGATATATGTATGCAAGTATGAAATATGAATTGTCAAACCAGAGATGTGTCAAGCAATCCGGTCCGGGGCATCCGAGCAGTCCTACTTCAGTTTTTTTTAAATTTGGCGTAGCGATGGTTGGCCTTCTTAATGACTCCGATAGCGAGGACGAGTTGCCACCTGGATGGGAAGAGCGAGCCAGCAATGATGGCAACGTCTACTATGTCAAGTGAAGACTTTTAACAAGATTTACAAGAAAATTTGTAAACCACCCAGATCAAGCACTAAATGATTTTTTACTGATATTCCATTGTTTTTCTGCAGTCATTCCACAAAGAGCACGCAGTGGACGCACCCTCGTACCGGACGCAAGAAGATTGTCAAGGGAGAACTGCCTCCAGGATGGGAGAGGGTGGTCACGAACGAGGAAGAAGTACTCTTCGTCGACCACGTTAATCACACCACGACTTATGCTGATCCAAGATTGGCTTTTGCCACTGAGTACAGGGAATCCTCTCAGCCTGTAAGGCAACGTTTTGATGGTAGCAGTACTGCTTTGGCTGTACTCTATGGAGTCGATTTGAGAAGCAAAGTTGCTCTGGTAACAGGCGCCAACACAGGAATCGGTACAGAATTCCATCGTATTCTTTTTTTTTACCAACAATCAAAATTATCGAAAATTATGGTTTTCAAACTTATGTGCTCTTTTTTAGGGTTTGAGACGGCTAGATCATTGGCCTTACACGGCTGCACTGTGGTGTTGGCTTGTAGGGATTTGGAAAAGGCACAAACTGCTGTTGATAAGATCAAAAAAGAAAAGGATGATGTAAATTGTGATATTTTGCTCTTGGATTTGTGCTCGTTGCAAAGTGTTCAAACTGCTGCAAATACATTCAAACAAAAATACAGGTGAACATGAAACTTGAAATAATATGACTGCAATTTAATAGCTGTGATATTATTTTTGTAGAACTCTTAATATCTTAATACTAAATGCTGGAGTTTTCGCATTACCTTATACATTGACGCAGGATGGCTATGAAATGACTTTTCAAGTTAATCATTTATCTCAGTTTTACCTTACATTACTTTTAGAGAATTCATTAAAAAATTGTGGTAATGCCAGGGTAGTTATTTTATCCAGTGAATCGCACAGGTACATTTTTCACTGCAATTTTGTAAGACTTGCACTCGAAAAATTTTCATGCATTAAACATAATGTTCTAGATTTTCATTTGTTCGATCAGCCGAAGATATTCATCCTCTGACACTGTCTCCTCCTGCCTATAAATATTGGTCAATGGGAGCATACAATGACTCAAAATTGTACAACATATTATTTTCCCAAGAATTGGCTAAACGTTGGCCTTCGGTGGGTGTTTTCAGCTGTCACCCTGGAAACATGGTTTCTTCTAATCTATCGCGTCATTCTTGGTTGTACAGATTTTTATTTGCATTAGTTAGACCTTTCACGAAATCTCTGGTAGGAAAACAACTTTTCGTATCAAAATAGTCTTGAGATATACTTTAAAATTAATTAATTTTTGTCTCTAGCAACAAGCAGCTAGCACAAGTGTATTTTGTGCAATTGCGGTAGAATTAGAAGGTGTTTCGGGCGTTTATTTTAACAACTGCTATCGTTGCGATGTATCAAGCGTCGCCTTGGACACTCAGTTAGCTTCGCGACTATGGGACGTTGACCAAGAAATGATAATAAGTATCATGAAGAAAGATAAATTATGGAACGAGGTTTTATTAACATGATTACTTTTTAACAAGACTTGTATATAATGTAATAAGACTGGTCAGTTTTGTAAAATAAGAAATTTTGAATTGTAAACAAACTATTGAATACATTAATTTTTGGAACAAAAGTATCAAAATTCGATATTGGTTCAATATTCAGTACGAAATTAATTTTCAACAAAATCTTTATGTATCTAAAATATTTACAATGTACATACATTACGTTATAACTGGCATTTTGATCAGGTCACCAAAAATTTAATTAGCATAAAATTCTTTCAAGTATTGAGCCGTTGGTTTCAATATACATTTATCTTTGAGACTTATAACCCACCCTGGTTCAAGTCCAAAAAATATTTGTCTAGGATCCTTACTCTCCATCAACATCTCGTAGTTCGGATCTTCTTCTATTTTTGGCAGTTCGTAGCCATATTTTTGTGATAAGGCAAGTCTTTCTTGCGATACTTTCTCGGGATCTGCCAAATATCCGCGAGTCTCAGCACTCGAGTAATATTCCAAACAGTCGTTCGGGGGTAATAGGCGGCGAGGTATTGGTTCCCCTATAAAGTACATTAAAATACAACGTACATTACACAACTTATAATCTTAAGGCTAACTTACCCTTTTTAAAAAAATTTTGTGCATCAACAGCAGCATACACACAGTGTAAATCGTAATAAGCTGTCGTGATTCTCCCTCCATTCTTCTCAATAGCTGCTATTACTGGTTCTGAAGCCCACTGAACCTCGATGTTGACTTTGGCTTGGAACAGATCAGCTCCCTACCAATAACATTTCATTAAAGTTTAAAAATATCGATTGCCATGAAAAATTCAGAAGCTATAACTAAAACATTGACCTCATCAGTAAGATGGACTCCATAGTGCTTCCAATCTGGATGGATCTTATAAACTCCAGTATTTGATAGAGCTGTTAAATCTATGGGCTTGTTGATGTCCACTCTGTTGGTATCAATTAACAATTGCAGCTGTTGCAATGACAGAGGTGGATACTGTCTTCTTAAGCTGAATTTGAAAATGATTGAGTAAAATTGCAGTTTATACGATTACTCAATTGAAATTTGAAGGTACCAAGACTGTACTCACTGGTGTCCCTTGTAGTAAGGTTCTGCGCTGAATCTTTTGTAAAAAGGCCAATTACCTTGGATAGGACAACAAAAGTAACGTTTAATAAAGGAGCCAAGATGTTCAGAATAATGATTTCAGAGCTACTTGTTACCAGTCTCGTATCCAAGAGGCATCCAGTTGTTCCTCTGATTGGCATCGCCCCCGCCGTGCTTGTCACCGCCGTGCTGTCCTCTCCCTCTCTTAGTCTAAAAAAAAAAAAAGAAAGCGTTTTGTTGTGATTACAAATAATTATAATGAATTGTTACGCCAGTAAAAACTATATACCTTTCTCTTTGTAGCAGGATTCGTAAGGTTAGCCAAGCAGACTCGCGGCAACGCTCGGAGCATCGTCAGAGCCAGTTCGCGGCCGTGCTTGCCGACGTGAGCCATGGCGGCTCAGCGTAAAAATTATTTTCACCTATAAACTAAATTGTCATTAAAAAATGCAGATGCCTAAATGTATATTTTACACCGGTGGTATTATAGGGCAACAATCGCAGTGACTTATCAAAAGACAAGACTACCAAAGTTACAATGCGCAGCAGACGAAACGCTCCGATTTTTCTTTTGAAACATTCTGCATTGGTCCGGTGGTCCCTGCACTGCCAGCTGCGCCAAATCGACAGTTCGACTGGTTTGTTCGCCACGAGTGCGTCTGCAAATTTGGGAATGTTGATACTTCGTTGATCGGTTGATCTCTCGCTGCACTGCAGGTTGAGTTGAGTTGAGTGCTGAGAGTTTGACGACTCAACGGATCAACTTGTTGAGGGCGGAGGTTGAGTCACTTTGTGCAGTCGTGCAGTGCAGAAACCAAGTGAGGATGGCTTGATGTCATCAATGTCTTGTGCACAGCCTTTCTTTATTAGGGGAAACACGAAAAGAATTAAGGTGGTGCCATCGAAGGAGGAGCAGGAGAAAAAGAGAAGGTGGAGTAGGTGGACTCTTGGCACCTTATAGAAAAGAAAACCTCGTGCATGTACCACCGTCCACCACACAGGAAAGGAGTGAGCGGGACAGGAGCTCCTATCCCTCTGCATGGTTAATAAGATCTCCTATCCTTAGCTCGACAGTCTTCCTGGTTCTCTTTGACGACGACGACGACGACGACTACGACAACAGGCTCGCCGTTGGCTAAATGCTCGAGATATGGCAACTAAGACCTTTGATGATGGGCTGCTGAACAACGATTTTAAGATCACCAAAAAGAAGGATGAACTGGCGGACACCGACAATTTGTGGTAAATACAGGAAATTGCAAATTTTCGCATTAAACATGTGGGAGGCTCATTAATAAGTTTGCACTGCAGTGTCCCAACTGTAATATTTGCTTTTTAGTATGCAATGCGTGTCACGACATGCTTAAATTATATACTATTTTGGAGTCTGTGAGCAATAATTAATTTTGTTTTTCTTTAATTGCAGGTCTAGTATCTTGGCACAAGTGCAAAACAGCAACAACAATAAATTACCAAACAACAAGAACGTGTTGGTGTTGGGTATGTTTTTGTTCTTAGTGAATCATTGCTTAATCTAGATGCTATTGGTATAATAATTGTACTTTTAGGGGATAACGAAAGTGGAAAAACTACCCTTATTGCCAAACTCCAAGGTGTGGAAGATCCAAAGAAAGGATCTGGCTTGGAGTATGCCTACATTGATGTCAGAGATGAGTACAGAGATGGTTTGTACAAAAACATTTTATTTGCTCTAGCAATCTACAATAACAGAGGTCTTTCAGTTTTGAAATATTTAATCATGGGTGCTATCCTTTCAGATCAAACTAGGTTATCAGTGTGGGTGCTGGATGGCGATCCAGGACATACGAATCTTTTGAAATTCGCCTTGAATGCCAATAAGTTTCCTCAAACTCTAGTAATGCTAGTCGCTGCGATGACAACACCATGGGCGTTACTGGATCAGTTGCAGTTTTGGTCCAGGGTTCTCGGTGATCACATAGATAAAATTGCTGCGGACAATGATAGTTTCAAAGAAATGTGGCAAGAGTGCCGGCAAAAAAGTGATATATTGTTTTTTTAAAACACTGATTCTTTTCTTTGGGAATTTTTAAAACAAAACAATCAATTTTCACATAGTTATCAAAAAGTGGCAAGATTACACGGAACCTGGCGATGACCTTGATCCAGGAAGTCCTATGAGGAGAACGAGTCGTAATTTGGATGATGAATCTGTTGATAATTTACCTTTACCAGAAGGAGTATTAACAACAAACTTAGGATTAGATATAGTTGTTGTGATTACCAAGACAGATTATATGACAACACTAGAGAAAGAGCATGATTACAGGTATTTAAGAAATAGCTTGATAACTTATATTTACAATTATTGACATAAAATAAACACTTTCTTTATTTCAATTACCAGAGATGAACAATTCGACTTTATGCAACAGTGGATCAGAAAATTTTGCCTTCAGTATGGTGCAGGTCTTTTTTATACGTCAGTTAAAGAAGATAAAAATTGCGATTTACTTTACAAATATTTAACGCATAGGATCTATTATTTACCCTTTAGAACGCCCGCTTTAGTTGTGGAAAAAGATGCTGTGCTTATGCAAGTTGATTATAAATTTGTTGTCAAAGACTTTCAAAGTTATTGTAAAGTAATATGTCAAAAAATTTTGTATTCTAGTCCAGCAGGGTGGGACAATATGAAAAAAATTAGTATTTTACACGAGAATTTGCAATCAATGAAACCTGATGATTATTACAGAGATGTCATTGTTCAGCCACCTTCCAACAGAAAGGTATTTTTTGTACAAGAGTGATTTCAAAAATTATCAGTAATGTATTAAAAACTTGTATCATTGAATTTTAATTCCAATTCATCATGTATAAAAAACGTCAATAGAGTGTGGCGCGTCAAGCTGAGGTTCAAGCCGAAGATGAACAAACCTTCTTGGCAAGGCAACAGGAAGCATTAATGGGATTGAAGGATCCATCCCGATCACCAACGACGAGGAATCAGGCAAGCATGGGCCCAATCGTGCAGGTCTATTCAATTTTGATTTTAGCATGCTTTCAGTGTCATTGGTGCTTAACATACAACGAAGTAATAAAAAAATCCTAAGACACTAAATTTCATGTCGACCTAACAGCTATTACAATTTTATTTTCACTTATTTGTCATAATGTCTTTGTGTCTCGTTAATTTTTCCGTTCAAAGCGATACCATTAATTCAGTTCATTTGCCCTTATCATAATTTTTAACATATATTTTTATTTTTTTTTTATTTTTCAAAGTTATCCATTTTTATCAGAAATTAAAAAATTATTTTATTCATCATCATGGTATAAATAATTACAATTAAATCGTTGCGTAATACATTGTTTTCCTGCAAGTAAGATGAACTAAAAAACACTTCTGATAAAACTCGAACACTTTGAAATATTTTTTTATTGAATTCATCACAACCTGCATAAACAACGTCACATTGAAATAAGATAACCAAGCATGCACAACAAAGTCTTTGTTAAGATAAAATTATGTGCATCCGACTGTTCGTTGTAAAGCTTGAACTTTCCCCCACGACATTAACGAGTCTGCACGAGATCAATGCATCCAAGTGTAAAAAAACCAAAGCATTTTTCGAGCATCAGTGATTAATGTCGAGGCTGACATGGTAAACGAGTATTCCTTGAAAGCATGTTACAACTCATCATATGGATCGATCTGAGATTATTTGTCATTTTGATAAGTGTTACCAAGCACGCATTGAAAGATTCAAATGTAGGTTGCATCGCCAAATAAGAAGTTGGATCCGAAAGGTACTGGTACAACTCCCTCGGGTGAAGGCGTCCTAGCCAACTTCTTTAACTCGTTGCTACACAAAAAGACTATGAGCTCGCCAGGTGGGCCAGGATCGCCGGGCGGCATTGGAGCTAGTCCTCCCAAAAGTGGTAACTTATTTGATTTTTATATATTTTTTTTTCAGTCTTGACAAATTTCCTTATACTGATAAAATCGTAAATTTATTTTTACCAATATAATAAAATATTTGTATTCCCCACCCAGACCCTGGAAGTATGGATAAGGTTGCGATGCGAAATGATGCAGCAGCAGAGCTCGACCGTATAACGAAAACGAAGAAAATACCATCACTAGATTTGGACAATTCGACCGAGTCTTGAAAGTTGAACGAGTGATCGCGTCATTTTTTAACAATCGAAGATGGTGAAAAAGCCGTCAATCTGCAGCGATTGCAGCACTGTTTTATCAGTCGAATTATATCACGCCGAATATGTGAAGCATGTCAGTATTGCTGAATTCAATGCTGGCATGAGTTTTTGCTATTATTTATAACTTATTTAACTGTGTCTGGTTTCGTCAACTGGACCCCCTACTCAAATGCTCCAAACGCAGTACAGTACTTACAAATTCATTATAAATGTCGAATTGTTCAAACTTGCTTTTCCTTGACATTCTTTGCGACTTGCTTAACAATAATCATTCGTTAATTTGCGTCAATATATGAAATCATAGGAAAGTGCAATGCAAGTCGAGTTTCGTGCCAGAAAAAAAATCAAGGGGCCACCAGGGCCGTCTTTAGAGGTGGGCTAAGCGGGCCCGGGCCCAGGGGCCCTCATACATTATGGGCCCCACAACATTTAGGACCTCGCCGCTCGCATGCGAAATCAAATAGGAAAAAAAAAATGTTGAAAACAGCAAAACATTGAAAAGATGTTTGGTATATTTTATCGAATATTTTATTGAATAAACAATATGAAATATGTCTTGTGACTACTTGAATTGCAAGATACAATTAAAAATGAATAAATAAGTAAGCAGATTTCGACATTTGGAAATGCAGAAACTAAATAATTTTTTTCAATTTCTAAATATAAATTTGGTATGGATACATCAGTCAGTTTTAATTCAGAAATATAATGTTTAGAATGTAAACATTCCGCTATTAAACTCGTGTCACAAATATCAGCTTATAGCTAATTTTCTACATGATTTTACATTATCTCATTTATCTAACTTATGCAGTTCAGTAAAAAAAATGAAGCTCTTATTTTTTGATGAGCAGCTTGTCTCAATTTCAAATTAAGGCTCAACGAATCCATCATGTAGATAAAAATTCAATTTTTCCTTACAATTTAGTTCCACTTCCTTACTAGGGCTGTCAAAAAAGTCAATCTTACTCTTCTTTTTCTACTTCTTTGGTTTAATGTTCTATCACAAAATTTCGTAAAGTTTCCCGCTTTCATAAAATAGTCATAAAAATTTTCTCGAACTTCTATGAAATATAATTCTAAAGATTTTAACAATTTAGATGCAACTGATAAATCCATACTATTAGCTTGTAAAGAAATATTTGTATTGTTAATACGTTATTGTATTTATACTTCAAACTTTTGAATAAATATTAGATAAAGAAACGTAGACTTATTTAACAGTATATAAATCATTTAATTCCATAAAGTAATGCAGGTAATTAAGATAATTTGATCACAAGATCATAATTTTAATTGATTTTCCAAATCAATTACAATGTGAAAATAAAAATTAGCAATCAACAAGCCAATCAAAATATTTATTAAGATCTATCTTCCATTAACTCAATACGAATCCTTTAAAAGAGCCCCCAACATTTTTTGGGCCCAGGGCCCCTCATGTTCTAAAGACAGCCCTGGGGGCCACCGCGTCTCACACAATGTCTCACTGTCAATGCGTGATGAGTATATTCGTGAAAAAGCTCTGAATTTCACAACAAATTAAAACGATAAAATAATTTAATTCAACAAATTTTTTTTATTTTTTTAATACATCAGGAAATTATTGTTTGTACAAACATTAGTTTGCGGTTTTAAAGCCTTGCTCGTTCCATGCTGTTCCCAGTAAATCCTTGCTCGTTCCATGCTGTTCCCAGTTCTAGCACGAATGCCTAAACCAGCGCGAGAAACGTCAATCTGTTGTCTGTTGCACTTACAAAGAGCCACTTGTGAGCCTGAAAAAGAAAATCTTTACTTTACGCGAAAAATTGTTTTGAACGAGAAACAGCAGCAAAGTACACGAGCGGTATTTTAATTCGGAAACCGCGAAATTCAAATGCTGGTATTTATTTATAGTACCAAAATAAAAGTAACAACTCTAACGATAGAGTAACGATTCCACAATTACATCTGTGATACAAACAATCACTTAGCAAAGTTATAACTGTTTATTTTGGAATTATGCATTTTTTTAACAGATACCGCTAGTGTACCTACTTACCAGTCACAGCTAAAGTGCTTGACAGTTTTGCGGCATTCACGATATCAGGATTGTGGGGGCGCGTTGAGTTACGCAGCATCCAGCTGTAAACAAATTTTATGCTGTCAATAAAATAGGTATTTGTGATGGAAGTAATTTTTTCAAAACTGATATCAACACACCCAAATCCTTAGTACGAGGGCTTCCTTTGTATATGAGTGCCACGGAGTTAAATTTACAGTTGATTGTGAACCTGAAAAAAAAACGCAAAGTAAGGATAGTTGTTTTCTATAGTTTATTTATTTATGCTTCTGCAATTGTACAGTTTAAGAATGTTATACTAAAAACAACCATAAAAGAAATTTTATCTAGTTTTAATATATATATTTTTGATGTATAAATTATGTTTTAGTATGATACGTAGGGTAGATGGCCCTATATTATCGAGGGTCTCAACTATAAATACCAAATTCTCAAATTTGGAATCACTATTCACATTGACATTTACTACGTACTACGAGTTATACGAGTAAGCTCGCATCAGTTTACGTCCGATTCCTAAACGAAAACCTTAAGAAAATGCATATTTTACTATCGTTTATAAATGGACTGCATTTGATACGTTTATGATGAAAATGTGATGGTTATATTCAAATAGGTGTCAATAACGTGATGGACAATTTTTTTTTTTAATTTTGGTTTTCTTTTGTATTTATCAACAATAAAGTCGATAATAGGTGCAGTATTCTTATTGGGAGCGAGAATGAAGTTGGAGGGGAGAATGGCGCTGACTGAAATTATTACCGCAACCCGGCCCAAAGGATAGATAATAAAAAGTTGTCAAAGGGAAGTGCCATTTGCGGTAGGATTCGAATTCTTCTTCTGTCCCAAACAAAATGGACCGCTAAGCGAATGTAACCCCCCCTACAAACGAAATTATTACCGCAACTTTTCCAAACTGTTTTTTGTGATAATATTTACTCAAAACCAAAGTTGTGGTAATTTCCCAATACTGGAAGGGGGGTGTGAATAAACTTTTTTTCCTACTTCGGGCGTTTTTGGGAGGCTGGTGCGCCCTCGGTAGGAAAAACAGTGTCCGCCACTCAAGTGTGATCCAATCAGGGCTACGTTGCGGACCCTCGGGCCGCAAAATCGCCCTGGAGGCGATCGCACTTTTGTGACGAAAACTACTATTTCGTTGGAAATTGGAGGTGATCGGCACAGTGCGTTCCGACGAAAAATAGTACATTACGCCACTAGAGCGGAAAGTGGCACTTTGTGCCCGCGGGTGCACTTTGTGCCCGCCGAGACTTTCTGCCCTAGGGCCGAAAGTA
>JAPYYV010003116.1:0-22348 GCA_030522625.1 Copidosoma aretas
ATCAATTTAAACATTTTAATTGGTAATAACAATCTTAAATTGATAATTATTTTTCCCGAAAGTATTTTTTTCTCAAAGCTTATTCTTCTACCTTTAAAATAAAAAAAAAAATACTGTCTGTAGCTTAAATAGTACCGGAGTTATGAATATTTGAAAATCCCTCCTACAGCCCAAAGTCACCGAAGTTGCGGAATTTCAATCCTTTGTAGCGTCCAAAATATTGTGAAAAAAAAAAAAAAAAAATACGTGTCTTTTTTTTCAATATAGAACCCGTAAAAAAAGTTTCAGTAAAATCAAAAATCTGTCGGTCAGAAAGTTGTTCGGTTTGTAAAAGAACGTCCCATATATATAAAGAGAAAAACGAGTAATGGACTAGCTGAAAAGTGTTCATGAGGAAAAAACGAGCAATAGACTGTCAGTTAAGCTGTAATATATAAAAATCCGAGTGACAGGAGTATGGTGTATTTGGCATGAATCCAGAGGCAGGTTAAAACATCGCACACGCAGGGGAGCCGACAAGGGGAAAAAAGTGCAATATCAGCAAAGAGAGCATGCGTGAAATATAGGTGGGTTGGAAGGGGATACCATAGAAATCGTAATCTGGAATGTAGCAGGTTTGAATAATTCAGTTTGAACAGGAAATTTCGTAAATATATTTCATTTTGTACGTTTGTAAGAAACATGGGTGGCAAAAAAGTGTATAACTAACTTAAGTAAAAATTCTGTATAGGCAGAAATAGCCGCAGCCGGAGAAAATAAAAAGGGGGGAGTGAAAGGGGGTATTTCGGTAGAATTAAACAAAAAGTTCAAAAAATTACAAATAAATAATAATCAGTTAGAATATGATATGAGTATTAGAATCAGGAAAAATGGAGGAGCAGTCGTAGCTCAGTTGCTTAAGGCGCAAATCTTGGTCCGTTGCGGTATGGCTGTTCAAGTGAGGCGCGGGTTCGAATCCCGATCGGGTCAACTCGGAAATTTTTTCAGAGTTGTTTCTGGCTGGAATTTGTTCCCAAAGTCTTGCGGCTAATTCTGCATCACAGTGTGATCCAGAGGTACGCTCCGTAGGCGCTCAGGGTAGGTACGGGACTTTTTGGGGAAGTTTGGTGTACAGGGGTGAAAAGAGGTTCTGCACTACAGGGTCACCTGGGGGTTGGCCTCGTGGGCATCTTGGATAGGTGAGAGACTCAGGGAATTGTATGGGATCTAGAGGTGGAAAAAGAGGGTGCAATAGTTGGGGAAAAATAGGACAAGGGGTTATGGTGGGGACTAAGGTTAAAAAGGGGTCATAGTTGGGGTTAGGATCCACACCAAGTTCGTAGAGGGTGCCCGTAAAAATCAACTAAAAGTTGGTGTATGGGTAGAAATAATATAATAAAAAAAAAAATAGGAAATATGGTAAAACACAGATAACGATATAAGCATATTTACTATGTATTATAACTAAAAAGTTTTTATTAAGGTGATAGGAAAATTAGACAGTCAAATTTAACTAAGAGTCGAAACAGAATTATAATAGCTGGCGATTTAAATGCAAGGATATAAACGGAGAAAATAGAAACATACAATAATGTTTGTAGCCGAAGAAAGTCAGAAGATAAAGTGTCAAACACTCAAGGCAAAAGACTTAAAAATATGCGAAAACTTTTAATAATTAAGAATGTGTATACAACGGAAGATCGGAAAACGAAGATAACTTATGTAGGACATTTGAAATTGTAGGCAGTACTATACGAGGAAGGAAGGAAGTAATAGAAGCTGTGAAATATAAGAAAATATCAAAATGAAATGAAACTAAAAATAATGAGTACAAAAACAGACTAGAAGAGATAAAAGGTGAGTATTGGGATCAAATAATTTACCGAGGCGAAATTAATATCACAGAAAGATTGGACAGGTTTATCAATTAAAATTACAATGGTAGCAGAGTAACTAAAAATCATAAAATGAAAAGAGGAAAAAGATTGTAAAATTGAAGAACAGGATTTTAGAATAATTAAGCAGAAATGGAAAATGATAAGTAGACTCAAAAAATGGTCTGAACATACAAGATTCAGTACATAAATTGAAATAAAGACCCAAAAATAAAAGTTGAAAAAAATTATCAGATATGAAAAAAATGAAAAAGCCGAAGAATAACTAAGCAAGGTAGCGGAAAGCAAAAATCCAGATGAGTTTTGGAAAGCGATTGGAAAATTCAAACAAATAAAAAAAAGGAGGATAATAATAAATAAAGAGGCATGGGAGAATCGTTTTAAAAACATTTGAAGAGACAATAATGAGGCATTTTAGATGCAAAACAAAAAAAGGTGTGTGGAAACAACAGCAAAGTCTGGGAGGATTTTGACAAATATACATCGATCATTGAATTACAGAAAGTCCTAGGAAATATAAGAAACGGAAAAGCCGCAGGAGACGACGTAATAGTGGAGAAAGTTATTAAAAATATTTCCGTGATATCGATAATTGAATTAACAAACATAAGTAATGGGTTATGGACAGAAATACAAATTTTTGAAGGGTGAGAAACAGCAAGAATCTATCCAATTTACAATGCAGAAGTAAAGGAAAAGGACGTTAAAAACTACAGGGAAGTTGCGTTGTTGAATATATAATACAAGATACGAGCAAGTATAACGGCTGTAAGAGTTAAAAAAATGAGTGGAGGGGTGTAAAATATTAAAGTAAAGACAGGCCGACTTCAGAGCAAAAAGAGGAACAAGGTACCATATTTTTGTACTTAATGGTTTAATTAAAAATAATATAAAGAATAGAGGCAAAAAATTATACGCTGTTTGTAGACTTGAAAACAGCATTTGATACAATCGAATGAGAAATTTTCAGAGTAAAATAAGATGAACGTGGCTAGGTGAAAAAGTGTTAAAAATATTAAGGAGAAATCATAAACATACGAAAAATCATATATCTACGGGCTACGGGGTAAAAAATTTATTTTAAAAAGTAAAAGGAGTAAGGCAAGGGTGATAATTAAGCCACGTAATCTTCACTTTAATTACAGAGGATATGGATGCTAAAGTGGATTGAGAATATTAAAGGTGGTGTTTAAGTAGGAAAAATAAAAAACCTCAATCTCAAATTTGCTGATGACGTTTTAGTATGCAAGAAGCATCCGGAAGACGCAAAAAAATGCCAAAAGACTTATATAAATATGATATAAACAATAGGCTTGGTGGAAACATAAAAAAACGAACATCTTAATTTTTGGAAATAGAGAAGGGATAGAAAAGTTCGGTTTAAATTTAAAGGGGAGGTATTGGAAGTTGTAAACTAGTATCAGAACCTAGAAGTGTGGTGATTAACAAGAAATATCTCCTTGTGGCGCGGAGAAGAACAACAGGTACGATGCAAAGGGCATTAAACGCAGTTAGGGAGGGGGGGGGGGGGAAAAAAAGAGCTGAAGTAAAAATTTGGTATAGAAGATTATTTCTCATAGATTCAATATTATTTCTCATGGATTCAATAATAAAATCATGTTCCTTATACGGAGCAGATATGTGGGAATAGGAAAAGATATGAATAGTAAATAAAAAGAAGGCAGTTTTACAAAAATGATTTTGGGTTAAAATGTAAACACACCAGGATTAATAGGGAAAATGGAGGTGAGAAGGGTTGTCATGGAAAAAGATTTAAAAAACAGGACAGAAAATAACTTTTTTTTTTAAATAAAAAGCTCAGGTGTCCACACGTATACTGAATGTAAGAATTGAGGGGCGAAATCAATAAAATCCGACAAAAAGCGGCAAATAGGTTACAGTACAATATGAAAAAGTAGGGGATGGACAAACAATAGGACCCTTATGAAAAGGACAAGCAAGGACACTTAACTTGAGAAAAAAAAAGAATTATATAAGGGGTAGATCGACTCAATCAGAAATCACAGGAAGACTCAAAAGTGATTGGATGAGCAGAAAATTAAAAGAGTAATAAACTTCTTTTTTGTGCTTATGTAAAATACAAGTTTATTGATTATGCCTACTTCCGCTTCCCTCTTTTGCCACTGAGACTTTGAGGTTGACACCAGCGTGCTCTACTACGGGAGCTTTTTGGAATCCTAGTTGCTTTACTTGTTTTGCTATTGTGTTTTACTTACGACGCGATAAACGGCGCCAACAAATTTTGTCCTTGGAGCCGGATTAAGCCTTGAGTTGAGACCCGTCAAGATGCAGTGGGGTGTTATGAAAGAAAAGATTCCAACGTATCCTCATCCTGGCCTAGCAACTGCTAGGCGGACGAAAGGTTGTAGCAACGGATTTTTAAGCTAGAGAGGTGAATAAAAAATAACAAGACATTGGGCCTGGACTCGAGGTAAGAGACGTACCGCCGTCAATCCTCGCCCTTATTATCATATCTATTTGTCGCCAAAATATCACTTTGATAAAGCCATGCTGCTCGACGCCGATCCGTATATCTATAAATCACATTCTTTATAAGCCACACATTTGCTGTGTATTTTCCGTGAGACACAGAACACCGCGGACATACTACACTAATGTTATAGCGATATTAATGCGGGCCCGCTCGCGCATTCGAACATTAAACCAACTTCGTCAGGAGCTTGACACTGCTCGAGAGACCGCTGGGTGACAAAAACAGTGCTAACTCTACATCAAAGAAGTATTATCATTTTCTTGCTGTGGCGTACGAGCTTACTGCTCACATAAACTCATATACCACGTACTTACAACGAAAGCTCTAGTAAAAGGTAGGTATACGTTCGTTTAATAGCGTACACAGGCCGCGCTCTAGTACCCTCGCACAACTATACATTGACTAGAGAAATTCCTAGCTGAGGTTGCATTTAATAATTAGTGGACTATACACTCATCTACGATGACACCCACAGAGTCTCCTGTTTTAACTACTGAAGTAAAAAAAATGGTTGAAAACTCAAGAAAAATATTTTTAGGGGATTACGAAATTCATAGAAAATATAAAGGAGTCCAAGCCTGCGGGATCATTTACGTCGTTCGACTACCGACAACGTCTCAAGTTACTTGAATCATATTACTTACTATACTTAAATCAAAATCAATACAAAGTAGTATCTCAAGCTTACCTTAATGCTAGTATATTTTTAGCTGATGCAGCCAGTAAATAAGAGCAACCACGCCCTCCTGCCGTTCGTATTAACATAGGTATGGGCCAGCCATATTTATTAGGCCGGCTTATTAAACGTCTCTAGAACATTTGAAGCTTCCTCGCTTTACAGGTAATAACCGAGAGTGGCCGAGCTTTTTAGAGCGCTTTCAAGCTCTTGTAATGAAAGATCAAACTCTTCAACCTGTTGTCAAGCTACAACACCTTATTTCTAGATAAAGAACCAGCAGAATTATTAAAAGGAATCAGCCTTGAGGGAGATAATCTCAATACAAGCTGGAAAATGCTCACTACTCGTTATGGTGATAGTTCGCTAAGTTTTAATGCTCATGTTAGTGTATTGATCCACCTACTTGAAGCAACAAAGGAATCTGTCACTCACATACACGCTCTACTATCTACAACGGATGAAAGCAATAATGCATTTAAAGCACTTCAGATTCCTCGTGAAAACTAGGACCTTCTACTGGTATATATGATTACTAGCAAGCTTGCCCTTGTAACTCAAATCTATTTGGCCAATGAGTACAAACAACCGAAAACTATGTTTGCATCTTACAAGGCTTAGCATATTTTTTTTATATGAGAGTACATACCGTAGATCTAGTTGATACAGCAGGAAGTCTGTCTTCGTCAGATTCATCCAAAAACAACAAAGAACCTCTAAAAACGATTTTGAATTCAATAGGAGGACTTCAACTTCAGAACATTGTTACTTGCTAGAGTAGAGCATGCCTACCCGGAAAAAGATGGCTTATGTCCAGTAGCACTGGTACCTACATCTCATTCTACTTATAAAGGTCTAGTATCGCAATTATTAGTACTGCCTGTCGACCATCCAGAAGGACAAACACATAGTACTCAAGAAGCCATGGCAGGCGACTTATCTCTCGACGCCCGCGCCGCTGAAGATTAGAGATACGCATATAATGTAGTTGATTTTAAAAATACCCAATATATTCTATTGTAACTTTATTAGCCCAGGCTTTAGCCAAGATTTTTTGCTCTTGCGAAAACTCTTAGCTAGAGCCTGAACTAATAAAGTTACAATAGAATATATTAGGTATTTTTAAAATCAACTACATTATACGTGTATCTCTAATCTTCAGCAACCGCGACGTCGAGAGATAAGTCGCCCGCCGTGGTTTCCTGAGTACTATGTACTTGTCCCTCTGTATGGTCAACAGGCAATAGTAATAATTGCGATACCGGACGTTTAAAAGTAGAATGCAATGAACGTACCAGTGCTGAGATATACGTGCCATTATCTACGTAAAATCGATCAATCATTCGATTACAAACATAAAAAAAAAAGAAAAAAAAAGGATGATTTTAAATATAACCATTTTTGGTAAATTTTTTTTTTTCATATTAGGGGATCTATTTTCTCTAAAATAAATATGTCTATCAGAAAGCGAAGAAAAAAATACGTCGATTTCAAGTCTTGCATAATTTTTCAACTTCTTCAGAGTGGACGAAAAGAAAGTTTATAATGGCATTTTTTTGCACCTTTGACAAGCTAGGACATATTTCATAAATCGCTCTATATATTGACGCAAGCATAGGTCAAGAAAAAAATTGGTAAGAAATGGGTTGTAAGAAATGGGTTTTTGGGATTAAAGTGGTACAGGAAGTAAAAAGATAGGGGCTAGGGAGTACAAATAAAGCTGTTAAGGATAGAGTACTAGAATTATTGAAAGGGGATCTAGTTACTGGTGTGCGTCTAAATTTAGCAGGTAACTAATAAAAAAATTGATCAGATCAGTAAGTAAACAAGTCAAACGCAAGTTGGAAGATGGAAGAAGCGAGACCAAAGCTGTAAATATGATTCTACATTATACAATGGTTTTAGTAGGCCAGTCCTCCCCCCTCCCTTCCTATATCTCCCCTGCCTAGCCCCCCACAAGACAAGGGAAAAAAGCTTTCTTTTCATGTGATTTTAAACCAAATTATTCTAGATTGAACCGCCCCTACAATTTCCGAAGCTCCTAGCCCCCACCCCACAAAATTATGGAAAATGCTTTCAATTTTTTCGTTATTTTCAATCAGTATAATTATACGGATCGCCCCCTCACAAGCCAACCATAATATCTTAAGTGACACTCTTTCCACCCACGCCTCCAAACATATCCAATTCTTTTTGATAACTACCGAAATCTTTAGAGAGCGGGCTAAATTTTGATGTAGATGGCGATGTGTGATACTACTTTTCATTAATAAAAATACATTTTTTTTTTAACCCATGCCATAAATATCTTCTTAAGTTGTAGTTATACAAAATAATTTTCGGGATTATAGTTTAATCAACAAAAGATTAAAACTCAAAATATGGTGCTTGCTTGATACGAAAACAAGAGTGTATACACGATACCTAACTTTTTTATGTAATGAGATGTTTGTAACTTTCGACGCAGTGATTATTTTTGAAAACTACCAACCATGACTCGACCTAAAATTATTTAAGGAGTAAAATAAGCTCTGAAAAATTTGATTTGAATGAAACGCAAGACAACTTCTCATACTTTGTGAATTTTTTCTGCGAAACGAAAAAAAGAGTGGTCCAATATGGCAAAATTTATAAAATAATTTTTTTTGCATCATTAAGTAGTCCTCTTTAATATTAATATCTCTTCACTGTCAGATCTTGACGGACCAACTATTGATAATATAGTATCACACATCGCCATCAACATCAAAATTTAGCCCGCTCTCTGAAGATTTCGGTAGTTCTCAAAAAGAATTGAATATACTGGGGGGCGTGATTGGAAAGAGATTGACAATAACGAAAAAATTGGAAGCATTTTCCATAATTTTATGGGGTGGGGGCTAGGGGCTTTGGAAATTGTAGGGGGGTTCGATCTAGAAGAATTTGGTTTAAAATCACATGAAAAAAAAGATTTTTTTCCTTGTCTTGTGGGGGGCTAGGCAGGGGAGATAGAGAAAGGGAGGGGGGTGGACAGGCCTAATAAAACCATTGTATAATGTAGAATCATATTTACAGCTTTGGTCTCGCTTCTTCCTTCTTCTAACTTGCGTTTGGCTTGTTTACTTACCGATCTGATCAATTTTTTTATTAGTTACCTGCTAAATTTAGACGCACACCAGTAACTAGATCCCCTTTCAATAATTCTAGTACTCTATCTTTAACAGCTTTATTTGTACTCCCTAGCCCCTATCTTTTTACTTCCTGTACCATTTTAATCCCAAAAACCCATTTCTTACTAATTTTTTTCTCGACCTATGCTTGTGTCAATATATAGAGCGATTCACGATAATTGTCCTAGCTTGTTAAAGGTGCACAAAAAAATGCCATTGTCAACTTTTTTTCGTCTATTGTGAAGAAGTTGAAAAATTATGCAAGACTTGAAATCGACGTATTTTTTTCTTCGTTTTCTGATGGACATATTGATTTTAGAGAAAATAGATTCGCTAGTATAAAAAAAAAAAAAAATACCCAAAATGGTTCTATTTCAAAACCGTCCTTCTTTTTTCTTTTTTTTTATGTTTGCAATCGAATGATTGAGCGATTTTACGTAGAAAATGACTATTTATAAACTGTGCTTTAGATTATTAGCATAAATAATTTAATTCCTACGAGCTCAACCGCGCGCAGATCATATGGTAAAGTGCACGCTCGCGTGCGCACTTTCCTAGTGGGCGCACAGTTATATGACAAATAACGTTGATAGGATTGATAATAATAAAAACAGTCATTATAATCAGCAACTTGACTATGTATAAGCAGCTGCAGGCAAACAAATCGTAAATGTACTATAAAATCAATAATTATTTGGTAAAACTTCATTTCCTTCTAAATCTTCTTTTTTTGGGGAGCTCTTTTTTTAATGGGGTGTCTATTCTTTCTATCATACTCTGAAACTCTTACAAAACGTTTTTTCAACATAAGGAAATTATTATAATTAATAGAAAGAGATAAAAACTCCAGTTGAAGTCTATTATCTTGTATAGGTATAAATCTATGGTACTGTAAAGTACCTGGAATCTGCATGGCTTTAGAAAATTTTGTTTTATATTTCTTCTGTAGTTTTTTCATCGGTAGATTTAAAACTCAACATAAAACATGTTTTTTTACAGTATTTTTCCGCCCAGTTACATAGATATTTCGCAGTAAGTACTTGACAATAAGATTGCTAAAGACTTGCTTGATTTGCTCCTCGTGTTAAGGTAGCTACAACTTCATTCATCGCAAGCTCCCGTGCTGCGTGCAGTAGAAAGTTTCGTTTTACTGATATATCAAAATCCATATGATGATTTAGCAAATAGACACAATTATGTTTGTTTTGGAAATCTTGTGTGGCTCTATTATATACTTTTTTTTTTAGGTTTAAATTATATTTTATGTAATAAATTACTTTACGCTAATGTTAATACACAGCTGTCGTATAATAAGATAGCTAACTTGATGTTATAGCTGTACATTTCTGCTCTGAAACATAACTTCAGCAGTGAATACAGTTGCTAGGTTGTTATTAGAATGGAACGAATCGGCTGCATTTTGAATAAAAAATCCATAATTATATGCAAAATTGGAGCAAACAATAAACTTCCTCTAATATATTATTTCGAAACTTTTTGTGAAAATTGATTGCTGCTCACGTATAAAATCATTAGTTTTTTATTTCATTATCTTATCTCATAAGATGTTCAAATACTCGTGGATGTGCATAGTTCTTGAACCTATTGTATAGGGGTGAACTGCCCAATAGATGAACGGTTAAGGAAATTTTCGTATTCTATTGAAATATCTATGAACTTAAAATATTTAAGAACAAAAGGATTTTTTACCGCAATGCAAGAATATGTTGGGAATGATAATCAAGTATAACAAGTAAGACAGTATGTCTGATAAAAAAACAAAAAATTAAAAAGTTAAAAAATAGCTGTAGGCCCAGTAGATGAACGGTTTCAATCGTATGGACGAGAGATTATAAAACTGTCTTTTTGTACATAAAATACAATTGATCAATGTTAAGAATACATTCCTTGCAATGGAGTGAAAAACTATGTTGATACTTAAATTTTTCAACAGGAATACATTTTCGGTAAAATCGTTCATCTTCTGGTCGGCGTTCATCTATTGGGTGGTTCATCCTAGTCTGCATCCATGAATGAAATTTCACCTCATTGATATTATGATCTTGAAATATCTTGAGTAAAATTTTTCTCAATGCTGCTGTATTCGGTCAATCGATACAATCACCTAGATAACATGCATTTGATTTTTGGGCGCATATGGGGATGCAATCATGGAAATCTATCAATAGTAGAACTGAATCTTCCATCAAGTATAAAATATCAATTTTTATAACAGTAACTTGACGTTCTTACGATGAATGAACACAAAACCATATGTATACCGCTACTCTCTGTCATAACACTATATGATAGATGAAGCTGAGTGAATTCCGTGAATCCTATCTTTACATTTTCATTTTTCGTTTTAAATACTCAATAACATGCATTAAAATCACGTAAAAGTCTCATATTTTATTATGTTACATGGACAACAATGTGGGCGGTGCTAGCACCCACGAACAAGCGTCTGCTGCGCCAAGAGGGAGACGCAACATCAACTTGCATTCTTCAGCTCACCAGCTGAGCTAGTCAGAAGTGGAGACGTGCCTAATAAAAGCAGTAATGGCATCGCTATACGTTTTGGGACTTAAGTTTTGCAAGATCAAAGCAGTCAGTGCGCCTGTTGGACATATTTATGCTTTCGACCAACTCAGCTAGCGAATCGGTCAGGGTGTACAGTATACCTGTATGATGAGCAGGAAACGTATTAGCACTTCTCTTTATATTTCGCGGGCAAAAGTGTTGTCACAGAGCACTTTGTCATAAACAGCAAAGAGACGTCAGATGCTGGTGACATCCATATATTGTGGGGACTACCATCTCTCCGGCAATGCATATATATAGCCCCCCTTTCTCTTCGTGCCCGTCGTGTCTCTCCGCCGCGACTTGCCGCAACGCACGTCAGTACAGCTGTGGCCACCACCTAGCTTGGTCGTACATGTCCTGTAAGCCTTACCTTGATATTTAACAGGATAAAATTGTTTCGTTGTTAAAACAAGTCTGCTTATTCGGCCTTCATCGATATTCCAATTATTCCCGTATTAGTTTTTCTATACAAAAAGGCAATAATTGCACTTGTCACGCCTCGTCGACGCCAGACTTTGACAGAACGCCTACTTAGTTCGCCAGCGCGCAAAGTTAGCGCGCCTGTCATCAACGTCGGCCTTCGTCACACGGTCTCAACACCCTGTGCGACCGTCACCGCCCTGCAGCATTATCGCATCCAGCAACATCGTCGTCTTGCATCAAACCTGCAGGTATGCGTGTGCGAAGAAGTAATCTCGTGAGAGCCAGCGAAAAATCATTTTTTTTGTTCGGAAACATCTCACTCAGCTCACAGACTCTAGTATGTACATCTATAGCCGCGTGATGGCTCTGTCGGTAGCACGTCTGCCTTTAGATCTTGATGGTCAAGGTTCAATTCCTACCTTCCCAGTAACAATAAATATTTTTACCAAGAGTTTTAAGAAAAATCATTTGTTTATCATTTTTCCGAAACTTTAAATGATTAAATTCTTTCTTTTCCAATAACTAACAAAAACTTTGAAAATTCTGTATCATTAGAACGGGTAATAATATTCGATTTTCTAATATTGAAAAAGCATGCTTGCTGCTTTCTGCTATTATCACACTTCTATTACGGCTTATAAAAATTGGAGGAATTTGACAAAAATCTCCACCTAACACAAACAATTTGGGTCCAAAATAGATCTCTATATTACATAAATCACGCAAAGTTCTGTCAAGTATTTATAAAGCTTTTTTTGGGATTATGGAAGATTCATCCCATATAATTGAATCTACTTTTCGCTATTTCTTTTTGTCTAATTCGTATGAAAAAAAATAGTTTTTAATAGTATTTAAATCTAGAGGTAAATGAAAAATTTTATGACCGATCATTCCTTTAGGAAGTAGTATTGACGCTATACCAGTCTATTATCATTTTCGCCTGGTGTAATAATTGTTGGAATGGGCAAATTAACAACTCACAAGAAGTCTTTTAAAATTGAGAAAATTTATCTATAGGTGAAAGAGCACAATACTCTTTGTTATGAATAAAATATTCAGTGAAATGATTTTTATATTGGAACAAAATTTTATCACCTTGAATATTTTCCGACATTAAAAACCAAGCGAAAATTGTCGCAATTGGTAAGGTAACATAACCATACCATACCATACTAGCTTCTTTGAATACATCATCCATTTAAGAGTCATGGTAAATCAATTCCATAGCACTTTCAATATCATTAAAATATTAATTTACTATTCTGTCGTATGTTCTTAAGTCATTAAATGATGTTGCGCCCCTCGCCTTATTCAAAATTAATTTCAAAAAATCTTTGATAATCCTTAGGAGATACTATGTTCAATCTGCATATCGGGATACTTTTTTTTAGATTTCTTATTTTTTTCCAAATTTGGAGTTAATTATTAAAAATATAATATTATGGAACACTCACATATTTCATACATTTTGCAAAATTATTTACTGTATTCAATCCAAACTAAGCTGTGAAAGATGTGTACCATTTTTTTAATTGTACTTTTAATTTTACTATCTTTGGAAACTTTTTTTCATCTATGTTCAAGATGACTTAATCAATTTACAAACTTATGACGTCTACCACAAATAGGAAATTATTTTAATCTCCAAGCTGCTTTCAATGGACTAAAATATCAACCATTAACAAAGTTTTTAATTTTATCAAAAATTTCTTCTCCATAATCATCAATTTTTTAATTTTAGAATATGCTCTATCACTTTCATTGTAGATATAGTCATGTATGTAATTTATACTTCGTATTCAAGCACAGTATACAGCATTTATATGACACTTTAGTAATCAACAAAAATTTATTATGAGGTAAAACTATTCAGTTGTCAGTAATTTTGTAAGTTTCTTATTATTCGAAACTATTTCGGTAGATATAATTTGATGTATGTCTTTAGTTGTTATCTTGTTATCTAAATGCTTCATTACTGAAATATGTGCATGTAGTAGGCCACGTTTTTGGAACTTAATAGTGTAAAGACAAGCTAATACCCTACCAAAAATATTTTTACCGCTTGTATTATATAAAATTGATTGTAATTGTCATTGTAAAGTTCATAAAAAAGTTAATAAGTTTGAATGTTTGTAATTGAATGATGAAAATAATCAACCTATATAAAAAAGATACTATAAATAATTTGTTTGTTTCAGAAAACTCTTGTTTTCCCCGATGTACAAACAATTTTGTAAAATTGTATTCATGTCAAATGTTGTAAATTTATATATAATGTAAATAAAAAGAATTTTCTTGACCTCTGAAAAATATTTCTAAAATCTGATCAATGCCTAAAGTCTCAAGTTAAAACTTTCGCATAGAGGGTTCGTGACGGCGCAGGAGGCGAGGCCTCACTAGTATATATACTAGTGGGGCTTCGCACCTTGCACGCTCCACGTGCCAACCCCCATATTTTACTGTTTTCATTCTTATGTCTAGATGTCTAATACAATCATTTATTCTTCAATACATACATGCGTACACACGTAGACAAATAAAATGAACACATTAAAATTTGCTTGGAAATCTAACAAATAAAGTCAGTACATGGAATAAGTTCACGGATTTATTAAGTCATAATTGATAGTCTAATAGTTATGAATCACTCCAATCGTTATTTCACCTGAAGATTGTATGTATATGTATATAATATTTGTACAATCATTGTCATTGCAGAAGCAAATTATCGTTTTTTTCTTATTTAAGAAAATTTTTTAATTAATAATACATATGCGTTTATAAGACGATAATTTCAAAATTATTACTAAATATAGGCGAAGGGAAAATATTTATTTATTTATTTACTGTACATATTTGTATATACTATTACATTGTTTGTATCCTAACAAAATAAAATTAATTACCTCTTAAATTAATTCTAATAGTATTTACAATAGTATCCAATAGAAAACTTAAACAACATAGATAACATCAATCACCATTATATACTTATATAGGATTATGTACGAAATACTTTTTACATTGACATAATATTTAAATTATTGACACATAACATATCACTCTCCTGTAGTTTCTAACGTCCTTCTCCTCCTCCTCCTGTGCCTTATCAATTAGGTGGATTCTTGCTATTTTTAACGATTCAATCATATGTGTTCCTGTCCCTAACCCATTAAGTATTATTTCTAATTCAATTATTTAAATCATTGGCAGATTTTTGACAATTCCGTCGTCTTCTGCGGCTTTTCCGTTTTTATTTTTCCTTAAGACTTTCTACATTTCAATGATCGATATATCCTTGTCATAATCCTTCAAGACTTTTCTGTTGTTTCCTATACTTCTGTCTTATTTTTTCATATAACATGCCTCATTGTGGTCTCCTAACAAATTTTTGAAATTTTTTTTTTTATGCTTCTTTTCTTATTCCAATCCCTCTTTTTTTCGATTGAAATTTTCCAATCCCTTTCCAAACTCATTGAAATTTTGCTTTTTGTTACTTTGCTTGGTTTTTCTTCAGCTTTTTTACTTTTTTCATCTCTGATAATTTCTTCTAACCTTTTATTTCAGTCTTTAAATAAATTTTTTTACCCTGTTATATTTCTGACCATTCTTTAAAATTACTTGTAATTGTTTTTTTCTGCTCCATTATACTAAAATCCTGTTTAAAAATTTGCAAACTTTTTCCTCTTTCAATCCTATCATTTTTAGTTCACCGCTACTTGTGTAACTACATTCAGTTACCTGTCCCATCTTTCTGTGATATTTATTCCACTCTGGTTAAATACATGATCCAAATATTCCCCTTACACTTCTTTTAGTCTGCTTTGAAACTTATTTTTATTATTTTTTTCTATAATATTATAATCATTATTTTTTGATAAATCCAGGGATGTTGTCCAATGGGAAAACAAGCACTTTTTCTGTTCAAAAGTTTCTGGAGACCAGTATTTCCAACTAATATTGAAATTTTTTATTTTTATTCTGAAGGTTTTAATATTTACAAGATAGTTGTCGTGGCCAATTTTAAATTTGTATCCTTAGATTGATTCTAACTAACCTTAAAAATCAAAAAATGTCAAAATTCGACGAATAAAGCATGATTATCAATTGATTTTTTTTTTATAAAACTGCTCAATATCAAATGTATATTAAATATGTAATTTTTTAAATAATAAATTTATGATGATAACAAGTAAGCCCGAGATGGCAGATCCCATATGACGGTCTAAGATTAGTCAAGTTTCAAAACTTATTGAAAATCATTATTTGGGGATTTCGGGGTCCCTGATTATAAATGTGTTATCGCAATTTTTGAATTCAAGATGTCTTATCTAATATGGCAGGCCAAAATCCAATTAAGTATCCTAATCATAGCGAAAATTACTACTCGAGGGTTTTTAAGGTCACTGATTACGAAGCTGCGATTGCATGTGCATGTTTAATATGGTGAATTTTACAGAAAATGCAATAAGTTCCAACATATAGATTTTAAAGTTCATGAATATGCGGTAATAATATGTAAAAAGGAAACATTTTTTATACGTTGTAATTAGTAAATAAGTCTTTTGTTATACTATTATTTACAGTATATACATTGTGACAGATTACGTTTGACAGAAAGAGAAAATTTCCGTTAAAGTACTTATGTTTATGTGACTGTAATAAAGTTTTTGATTTATTTAATGGAGAAATAGTCGTAAATTAAATTTTTATGCGTTCTGATTTATATACAATAGATGAATAATAGACTTATTCATTATAAATACATTTTATGACTAACTACGTTTGACAAAAAGCGAGAAGTTACAGCACAATGATAAACATTAGAAATCATTAGATTTATCAGATATATCAAGTATTTATAATCACATAATTATAATAATGTTCTTATTCTAGTTATTTGTAAAAGAATTCACTGTTAGTTTTGATGAAAATCAATAAAATATGATTAAATATCAAAAAAACCGAAGCAAAAATAATAAGCCAAATCAACTTAATGCGTTGTTTTATTGCGATTACTGGAACTATAAGAATCTGAAGAAATGAGTATTATATGTAACAGGTTCGTATTAATTTCTGCTTTTCCACACTTTCTAATAATAGATTTTCGGAAATATTTACCATCTTTATTTCGTGACTCTTGAGCTTTTCCGGTCAATAGGCCAATCAGCACAAGTTCGTGATGCTTCATAATTTGCGCTCCATGCATAATAATTTCGTGTACGGAATAAGGCATATGATACCATTTATAGTGTTCTAATTACAAGTTGGCGGTATCCGTCGTGTATATTTGAAATTTCTTACCGTCAATTTGCATACTATAAGAAATGACCTGCAATAATAAAAACGTGTATCAAATAAAAAAGTAATGTCAATTTCTAATGCATTTATCAAATTCAATTTTTGTCTTAGATATCTACATCAGTAATGATTGCGACTAAGAAAAACACTAGTATACACATGTTTCTATCGATTAGTTTAATTAATTAAGATGATTCGCAAGAAGTTTTTCATATTGTCTACAACATTAAAAATAAGTTCTATTATCCATTGATTGTACAATGATACACGAGAAACAAAAGACGGAAGTCCAGAGCACATATAATAATATATATATAGATAGACGAAGTCGTAATTAGTATTTAGGAGTCCTATACATCAATGTGTTGGACCGAAAAAAATGTAGTAATAAAATACTAATGTATTTGATGGTTCATTGCGAGTAATTTGGTCACATAAGTTTTTTACAGTTTAATTTTTTTATAAATAGTATTATCATCTTCTTGCGTTAGAACAAATAATTCTTTTAAGTTCTAAACCAATAACGATACGGTTAAGTTTGGTAAATATTTTTTTACATCACATTTGTGCCTATTTTCATTGTTGTATGTGAACATATTTATATTTTTAATACATATACTAAATGGATGATTGATACTTGTCAAAGCGAACCTTTTGCTAATACACCGAATGCCTCTAGGTCACAGTCTATTAGTATTAACGTTTGATGTTATTATATAACGTTTCATTATATTATTTAAGTATTCAAGAGATATTTTAACGATTAACGCAATCTATTACATAAATCAATATTTACAAACACTTACTTTTTTAGCGAATAGGGGAAAATAAGAAAAATTAAAAAAAATTAACTCATTATTGTGAACTGAAGAATGATTACGAAGCGCTCAATCAATTCCAAGTTGACTCCTGTTATCTCAAATGTTAATTGGGGATCCTGGAAAAACTTACGAGATGTGCTACGATCATTTGATGTGCCAGAGCCGTGCTTCGGATAATCATTGAAAGCCCGATTTTTTTGGAATTCTTGTTGAATGTCCTTTTTTTTCTCCAACAACTGTTTTTTTTCTCATTGGTTCTTGAACACCATTTTTAAAAAGATAGTCGTTGGCCAAAATGCAAAGTGCAATCCATGAACCGAATCCAGGCATGCAAGCTTGACAAACCATATTTAAAATGTTCTTCGATTTCGACATTTTTTCGTAATTTCTCCGCATCATTTATCCTGATGGTTTTGCCCCACATATTGTACATAAAGAGGCTAATGGAGTACTAGGATTTAACAGTTTTTCCGTCTATAATGCCCAAAAATAATTTATGCACCAAATATTTGTATAATGGACAGGCACAAAGAAATTTGTATTTGCAGCAATATTTATAACACTTTATGGCTAAACTTGCTTTCTACTATTTAATAAAAACAAAAAAAAAAGATTATATTTCAAATACATGTACTTCTTAAAAAAAAAACGATTTGTTGTCTTAAGGACATTCAGTATATCATGCGGAGTTTCTACCTTACCGACTACCTGACTTTGATTAATTTACATTTATCATTAATTTTATGCTCACTTTAACGAAAAAAAAATAGGAATACCCACAAAGCTAATGCTTTGAGGAATAAGTTAAGTCCAAATTTATTACAATCGGTAGCAAATTGATCGAGAAAAGTTACATCTCGTCAGTATCAAACTGAACTTCAGTGTTTATAATCAGTTTAAAAACATTCAGTGTATTATAGGGAGTTTCTGCCTTACCGATAACGCCATTTTAATAAACTTTCATTATTTATTGATTTCAAAGCTATTTTCACGTAAAATAATGATTTGACGCACAAAGGTGGTACTTTGACAAATTTATCAAGCCCACATTTATTGTAATTAGATGAGAATTGAGAGAGAAAAGCTGCATCTCGCGATTATTATAGTCATGTACTTAAATTCACAATTCCCATTGTTTTTCGTTAAAGTGAGCATACAATTAATGATAAATATAAATTAATCAAAGTTAAGTAGTCGGTAAGGTAGAAACTCCGGATGATATACTGAATGCCCTTAAGCTAGAAGTGTACTAATTCTCTCATTCTGAAAATCTAGTTACATTATCTGAAGTCGATTCAATTATTTTACGTAGTTAGCTGAGTAGCTACAGGGTACAGAGATGTAAAAAAGAATGGACGTCTATCCAAACTGACTTATTCTGAGATTCAGGAGCCCAGCACGATATAACGCCAAGTAACAAAACATACAGCTAGTATGGTTTAACATGAACAATGAGGAAAAATGAAAAAATATTACTGTGTTTCTTATACACCTTTATATGTAGATGAACTATACTTGACTAGTGTGTATTATATCTACACTTTTAAAATGAAATTAAATGATGAGTTTCACTACATCTCTACGTCAACATATATTTAACAGTGTCTTCATCGCATTTGAAAATTTGTCGCAGGTTTTGACTCTTTTATCGACCTTATATGTTGAAATTCGAATTTAAATTTTTACATTGAATTTAAACTCTTAATTTCTACTGTAAATCCTAAATATAGTGCTTGCTATAACATGATGCACGAGAATACTACAAAAGTTTGATATTAAAATCAGTTAGGTCAAATAATGTTATACTAGAATTACGTAGAGTTCAATGCATGATTTTCACTCCATCATGTACTCACTGCACTATTCAATTTTTCCTGGAAAGTTTGAGTTCAGATATAATAAACATAAGCCTCATGTATGACACTAAAACTATATAATACTTATTCATATCTAAATATGCAATAGTTGTTCTTGTACCACGAAAGTCTCTATTATAGACAGCAGCTTTAAGGAGGTTTGGGAGTTGACTGGTAAGGATTGATTTTTTTTTTACGAGTATCTTCGTTTTGTACCAAGATATCTGATCGAACTTTCTTTTGTGTTTGAACATATTTACATTATATTGCAATTGTAATCGAAAGGCGACTAAATCTCGTCCTTCCATTAGAGCCTGTATTCAATTGCCTATTTTCAACATTTTTTTTCTTAAAAATTTCCTTGGGAAAAATCTGAAAAAAATTATAGGCACTTCTGATGTGTTGTAGAACAACATATATTTTTTTGAAGAATATTCTCGATTTTTAATTTTTTTCCCAAACTTCCTTAAAGACCTTAATCTTACAAGAAGAAGTTTTACGTTTCAACATATATTAAAAATGCCTATTTACTAGACGAAAACTCCTGCAACTCACAGTTATGGAAAGTAAGATTAAGTGCTCTTTGCTCTACAATCTACCCATAAAAGATTAAGAAAATTAATAACCTAAAGGTGGGTAATTTAGTAAAAATAACATACATTTATTACATGAATAAATAACCATTATTATTTAAAGAAATCATACTATGAGTAGATGTTAATCAATGGCTATCTGATTTTATATAAATGTATGAAATAAATGAATTAATTATTTCGAATCGCCCTAATCATAATGACGAAGCGTAGAAAGATTTGAATTTGAGAGCTTTGGGAACTGAATGTACTTGTTTTTGCAGCTTGCAATTTTTTAATTTATATTAACTGTTCTCAATTTACCCAAGCCGCTGACTGGTTATTAAAAACTCCCAATTATTAAAAACTCCCTCAGATACTTATTTTTAATTTTGGTAAACAATGTAGCATCTACTACCTTAAATTTGTTAAATAGGATTATAGTATCATAATCAGCCATCGAATTTTGTTCCGCCATATTAAATCTGCCATCTTAAATTTGAAATTGCGATAACGTACTCGTAATCAGTGACCTTAAAAACCCCCAATTATAATTTTCGCTAAGATTGGAGTACTTGATCGGATTTCAGTCTGCCATACTAGATACATCTTGAATTTGAAAATTGCAATAGCAGTTTTGTAATGAGCGTCTCCAAAAATATCCAAGTAATGATTTTTAATGAAATTTGGGAAAATGACTCATTTTTGTCCGCCATATTGGATCCATGATTTTAATTTACTTCCTATCATAATGCATTTATTATAAACAAACTATATAAATATTATACATTTGATGTTGTGAAGTTTTGTATAAATAATAAAAAATCAATTAATAATCATGTTTGATCCAGCAGGTTTTGCTATTGTTGGAAATTTGAGCTTAGGTTGAATCGATATAAGGATGAAAAAAGAAAATCAGCCTCGACAGATGTCTTACAAATAATTAAACGCAGAAAATAAAAAAAAAATCATTTAAATCACTAGAACGTTGGGATCTCTAGAAACCTTTAAACCGTAAAAGTGCTTTTTTCTCCATTGTGCATGGTGCCAAGTTAGAGCCGGAATACACAGAATAGGAGGATCTACGGGTTTTTGTTAAGTACACATACAAATATACATATACCATTACCTCTCCTAGTTAAAAATGAGCATTTTTTTTACTCATTGACAGAAATACTACCTTGTACGAACACATATTCAATGTATTAAATAATGAGTGTAAGAAATTAAAGGTGACGTTCAAACCAAAAACTATCTACGTGGATTTTGAGCCAGAAATCCACGATGCTATCAACATCAAGATAGACAAACAGTTGGACCAACTCAATTAAATAGGGATTTCAGGACCTAAATGCAAACTACATAGTGACGTTTAATTCTTGTAAAATCTATCACAAATATGTTATTACAAAAAAACCTGGTCGTGATTTGCAGAGATAGCAAAATGGCGGCATGTTTAAGTTGAAAAATCTGCTTTTTTCCAGTTTTTGTTTATTATCAACCAAACTAAGAATTTTAGAACCAAACATCTTGTTAGAAAATTATAGACAATGCAAAAACCTACAAAATGGTGACTGTTGAGTCAAAATCAGCTGATCAGTTTACCCGTGAACATCAAAAAACCGTCAAAAAATGATTTTTTAAAATTCTCATTAACTATTGCAATAATTATTTTTTAGTCTTAAAAATTGTTAGGAATATGCTTCTTAGTAAGCTTAAATAGATGTTGCAACTTGTATGTTGAGAGATGAATAGGAGCCGAGAAATCTAATTGTTTTTAAAAAAACCATTTTGTAAAAGTGTTATTATTTAAATTGAGGTACTCCGATTTCAATTTTTCAAGATGCATTCTACTCTTAAATAGTTGTACTTTAACATGGAAAAACAATAAAAATGTAGTATTTCAGTTTAATTGTTTAAAATTGGTTCTAAAAATGATACACCTTTTATTCCGCTTGAGCAAATGCAACAACTTTTTCAATCCCATTCGTACTGGAATGCAACCTTGATAATCGTATAGCTAGTATTTTTTCAGAAACAAAAAAAAATTTGTTCTACGACCTTCAGAAGCCGAGATAATATTTTTTTCCATTTTAATCCTAAGTCTTTGTTTTTTGAAGCACTGGGCTAAGATTTAGAGATGTTCCAGTTCAGTTCTTATATTTTCGATAAAAAATATTATCAACAGTTTTGCTGCTTCTTCAGATCAGATAATAACGTTGAAATGTCAGCTCCGTAATATGTATAAGAGGCAGAGTGGGAGGAGAGAAGCCGATTACACTGAAAAAAAAAACTGCTAGATTGACTGAGCTCCAATGCAATAACAACGGTTCCGCCACATCAGTGTCTGTACAGCTGAAACGATATGCGGACCCATGCAGTTTTGGCATGGGTCAGTCACGCCGTGTTAAAGTCGTCAGAGGAATTAAAGTTCAGCAAGGAATAATAAGCACACGAGTAAAGTACAGATAAATTGAGAGTGTGTAAAATGTAACGCGTGATAAAATAAGATAAAATCAAGTATTTGTCTTGTACAAGTATACCACAGTGTGCATGTATTATATTGTTTTCGCCA
>JAPYYV010003118.1:0-17574 GCA_030522625.1 Copidosoma aretas
CTTTTACCGTAACATAACCGTTGTAGGCGTAAAAAAAATAAAAACAGACTCGTCCCCATAAGGCCTGTGTTAATTGACCCCGTCTCGGCTATATATATATATCGCGAGAGTCACGTGACGTTTTGGGATCCCAATAGCTCGGTGATAGGTACATATGCATAATTTTAGTGTATATTATATACATGCTCAACTGCTCACACACGGACTCACACTTTCACAGTATTGGGTTCTCTATGTATGTGTAACAATAGCCATCAGCTGTAAGAGTTATCAACACCAAAAACCGGTAATCTAAAATTTCGTAAGCAAATGTGTCATAATATATTGCGTTAGTCAGTCTATTTTGAATTTACTTTAAGAAATTCAAAACTATAAAACAAAAGGTAAATAAAAATATGTATTCCAGCCTTCGGCTGTACTTCCAAATACGTCTTACCTCTAGAACTTCAAGGTTATAACTCCGATTGCGTTGAAAATTTGTGTATAAATGTTTTTGGTTGCACTGATTACGAATATAATGGTCCCGATGATCAATAGTGACCGTCAGTACCCGTCAGTGACCGTAATATACACAGAATTATTACGTATCGACATATAGTTCACAGTATTGGTTATCGGGGGTGCAGGGGGCAAGGCCCATGCTGAGGGTCAGCATACCGTAAAACGTCAGTATGCCAATTTGCAGCAAAATTGGAGGTCAAAATCACCGGTAAGACGTATTCTGAAGTATATCCCAGCTTCCAAACCTCCTAATCTACACAATGTCACTCGTAGAATAAAATCATAAATTATAATAAATCAATAAAATAGTAATTTTATTACTAATTCAAATAATTTTGTTGTCTTGCTTACGTCACTAACATTACAAATAAGAAAGGAAAATTTAACGGAATATTTCACAAAAAATAATTTATTTATAAAAATAAAAAGTGTTCAACAATTTTTTTCGTCAAACCATCCGTGTCTATTTTAATAAAAATCCATTCAATTTGTTATTTTTTTTGTCTGTTTGGTTTTCTCTTTGAGTGGTGATGTATTTAAAAATTAAATTTATCTGAATAAACATGTATAAATGTATAGGATTTATAAATATTTTAGTATTGCAATATAATATACACCACAGTCCCTATACATTTTATAGTATGGTGAAGTAGGAAGCCAGCAGCGAGATATAGCCTGTAAATTTGCTCTTGGGCCATACCACAATAGTATGCTGCCAGAGCTAATGCAGTCCGATGGAGTAGGGAGTAGCGGCAGTATAGGTAACCTAGCCGCGTTTGCTCGTGTGCCTCACAACGATGGTATGGAGCTGGAGTAAATGTAGTACGGCAATTTAATGTACTACGTTGGCTCCCGAGCGGAGCCACGGTAACATATCGACAGGCTACGTTTGTATAAAGCCAGCTGAGTTAGCGTTGCACGATGCACGTGCATACAGTACCTGCTTCATGGTTCTCTCCGTGTAGAAAAAGACACAAACTAACAGAACCATCAGTAATACTAATTTTTACTTAAAATCCAGTCCTCTACAGATGTCAGCATGAAAATTGCTAGTGGTTATCACTGCAAAGATAGATAAGTAAGATCGAGTAACATCCAAGCGATGGACATGTACCGTCTACTCTTCATCACTGAACATAAGCGATATAAGTACTTCGTGTTTATAACATTTTTCGTTAAGTAACAAGGTCAGTGATGTATATAGAGCTGTTAATAAGTATATACTTATCAATTTTTTTCGTATGTATTATTATTAAATACAATATTTTAGCTCATTCTATACCAGAGGCTAAGGTGTATTAAATATTTAATGATAAACTAGTAATTACTGACTTCGAAAAGCCCAAAAACCCCCGAATACGAATTTTTTCCAAGATTTGAGAACTTTTTAAAATTTGGTCCGCCATATTGGATCGGCCATCTTAAATTTGCAAATTTTATTGACGGATTCGCAATAAGCAGCCCTACAAACCCCCGAGTGTGAATTTTTGTTAAGATTTGAGAACATTTTGAAATTTTATCCGCCATATTGAATCGGCCATCTTCAATTTGCTAATTGTAATGACAGACTCGTAATGGGCGATCCCAAAAACTCACGAGTAAAAATTTTCGCGATGATTTGAGAAATTTTTTGGAAATTTGGTCCGCCATATTGTATCCATCATCTTGTATTTATTTTTTACATTACTTAAATTATCTTGGAAATTTAGAATATGTACTACATCTAGGATATTTTGCAATTTTATTGCTTTATATGTTACGTTATAAATGATATAAATGATTCAATCAGTAGGTTTCACTTTTTCTCGTCTTTGGAGGTGAGGTACAATAAATTTGAAAAAAAAAAGAAAATGAGCCTTTACAGAAGTCTTACAAATAATCTTATCCTCAAAATGAAAAAAAATCAGCCAAATCTTTAGAAAATTGTGGTCTCTAGAAAGTTTTGAACCAAAAAAGGGCTTTTTCTCCACTGTAAGCCGCCAGCTCAGCCAATTTTAGGGTATTTTTTTTTTTAAGAGTGCTACTTGGCGTTATTAGTACGTTTCTAGTTTACTGTTTATAGTATAATAGTACTGTTTACAGTTTACTGTATAATTATTATATTCATATAACATTATTTTTCATCGCGTGCTATGATAAAAAAAAATTATTGTTAATGTGGTAATGTGTGTTATATGATATGATGTGTTACGAGGGTAATAAAAAAAAATATTTGATCAACTTCCGGAATTTTATTTTGAATAATAAAAAGAGTGAACATATTAAGAGGTAAGACGACTTTACATTACTAACTTACAATAATCAAGTAATGAATGAGTCTAACGATTGGCTTGTAACCATAAAAAACAACGTAATTTCTTGTTGATTATTGAGATTTATACAGAAAAAAAACTTATATGAACCAACCAAAAAAAAATAATCATACCTCAGTATATATACATAAAAGTAGGAGAAGGGTCGTTAGGGGGGTGGTAAAGGCCCTAATCCTGCGAGATAGCAGCAAAGTATTCTCGGCGTTCAACCATCCATGCTTCCTTGCACCGGGGGCAGTGGGCCAGACTTACCCCCTTCACTCCGCACTTCTTGCAGAACTTACCTGCTCTAGGAGAGAGGCAGCCTGAGAATTTATGGCCTACGTTGCCGCGATTCCAATATCCTCCTCGTGAGCCGGAGGTCGTGGGCCACCGGGTCAGGCCACGTTACTGTTAGGTCCATCAGCTATTGAATTCAGCGAGGTAAGAGCGCTTGGACTGGGTGTTTTTGCATTACTCGCTCGGATATCACCAGGTTTACTTCCTCGTCGGCGTTTTCGTCCAACTCCTGGATCAGGACTAACCTTGGTTGTGATACTCTGACCGTCTCCTCCGGGTACCCGACCCATTCGCCTTGGTCGCAGTCAGTAGTGCCCTCTTCCAGTAGACTTTCCAGGGGTGTTGGAACCCAACCATGTTAGCCTTGCTGACGTGCTTGCAGCTTCAGTCTTCGGGCCTCCCGATATGGCTCGAGATCAGGTAGCGTGGTTACCGGTTCCGTGTTGGTCCACCCGCTCCTTGATGCAAACGGGTGTCGCTCTGGTTTGACCAGTTGCTTCTTCTCTGGCTCCTCGTACAGGGTTTGCACGCGGGGGTAGCGGTGCTGCAGGACCAGATACGCCCATCGACTCAGTGTCTGTCTCGTGCCTCTCCTTCTCGTGAACATCTTGAGCTATAGGGACGGTTGTGTTCTTTAGGGGTGGGGTATATCATTTTAAGTCTGATATGTGTACTTTTTTGACTTTGCTCATGCTTAGTTCAGTAACCTCCACTACCACTCTCGACATAACCTTATTGATAATGCAGGAACTCGCGAACTTTGGAGCGAGCTATGCAGCAAAATTTTTAGTTACCGAATACAAGTCATAATTTCTCCTCCACACAAGCTCACCAACATTAAAAATTTCCTGCCAGTCACTTTTTATGTCGCTTTTGTGCATCCTCTAAATATCGTTTTACTCGATCTCGGAGTCCTTCCCATCGGGTGACTCAGTCCTCTTACTGTTTAGTGTTTCGGACGTCTATTTTCGTTGGTCTATCATTGTTTTCTACTGCCTGTTTTGCTGGTAGAGGGGTTCTTTTAAAATTGAAAAACGCAAGTGTCATCCTGGTCGAAGAGCTTTTCATGGTGTTCAACGTAAACGCAAACTCTTGGATGTGCACGTCCCATAGCTGATGGTCCGCATCAAGGAATAAATTGATCATGGGTTTAAGAGTGAGTATTACCCGCTCGGCTGGATTAGCTTGGGCATGATACGAAGGAATGGTCGTGTACTCGATACAATAATTAGCGCACATTGCTTTGAGTTTCTTATTTATGAACTCTGTCGATTCAGTATTATCTCCTTAAACGTTTTCCTTACGCTTTTACTGTCGGCTTTTCAAAGAGGCCGTAGTTTAACATATTTAGTGAACATACCTTGAAAAGCAATGACATATCGGTTCCCAGACTTAGATGGTGGTTTCGGCGCCAGGATATCGGCTGCTACTATAAACCATGGTTCTTTAATGTTCCTCTGTTCCATAAGCCCTGCCGGATTTTACTGTAACACATTTTGCTGTTGACACTCCGGACAAGCGTTTACGTACGTTTATACGTCCTTGCAATACCCGGGCCAATAATAGTAGGTAGTTAGGGGAGAGTATGTTTTATCTATTCCCAAGTGGCCAGATTGTAGTTCACTATGCGCTTCCACCATTGCTGATATCCTAATATCTTGGGGTAGGACGATCTTCCAGGCATCTGAATCTGGGATGATTGGGTCGGTAGTGGTATTCGGTTTGTGGAAAAGCAATTGACCGTTGGTGTATCTCCAAGTAGGGAACCTATATGGTACGCCTTGTACGGCTAAAACTTTATACCATTTATCACCAGCTAGAGCAGCAGTATTGAATGCTCCGATGGCTGCCAATCGATTCTCGTGAGCCCGAGAAGGTGCATCAGGTACTTGATGTAATTTTCCCTTCGATGCACAAACTGTATATCGTACACTTGCAAATCAGGATTCCATCGAGCCAATCTTCCTACCGGGTCCTATAATCTATTTAACGATACTAAGCTGCTGGGATCTGTAATAATGGTAAACTTTTTCCTTGTAAATATCCTTGTAAATTTCATTGATTACGAACACTATTTACATTATTTTTAATTTTTTTTTTATTTTTAACAGATAGATTCGTCATAATTATAGCACAGAATGTCATTTTCATACTTTAGAGGTTGAGTTATAAATTTTTAAATAAAAAATGGAAATTGGGCAAAAAATGATTGTTGAAAATCATCTAAAGAATGTGTAAAAAAAATGTCATTTTGGTCATTATTTGAAGGCTGTAGGTGGTTTTGAACATTTTTTTTCTATTTGGCCCCACTGTGCGTCGTTTGCTCCAATATATTGGGAATGTTTCGCCTCCACATATTTCTTGGCCGTTGGTATGCATACTTTTTAAACATCTCCTAACATACTGTTTTGAGCTATTCCAATACCTTTGTACTCGCCTAGCTCCGGCAAGTCCCGTGGCCGATGCCTTATGTACCATCTGAAGAACCTTCCGTGAAAACAATTTGCCTGACGCATATCATGAATGGGTTTGTTTGATCCCGTGAAAGAGACAATCCACTAGTGTCCCTAACGCTAAAAGTAAAAAGATACATGTTGTATAAATTAAATCTGGTTTCTTATATACAATATTAACAATATCGCTTGGTGATAAGGTCGCCTGTGACTCTGGAGTCACCTTCCTAATTTTGGAAGATGCAGCGACTCCTACTGCTTTTCTCCCCGTAAGTTTTCCGACCTCGGAGTATCACACTTATGAGAGGCTTTTGTTCTTTTATCACCAATTTTCTTACATTCCCAACAATAAATTGCTACGGGACAAGCGGGTCTCCAATGGCCTTCCTGCTTACATACAAAGCAGTTTTTCGGTCGCTTATTCTGTAGCCGTTCATTGTTGGATGTGTTATTTCTGGGGCTCTTTCCTCGTTATAGTTCTTTTGTAGTTCGTGGTAATTTGCTTGTTTGTGTCGGTTATCATAGATGCTACTGATACTTCGGCATTTGGCAAATTATCCCCAGTAGCGAATCTATGGCAGCTAGTTTTTTTGTACGGGATTGTTTTCGAGGGTTATACGCCGAAGATGGGAATAGTGAATCTTCAGGGCCAGGAGGGGGTTCATACTCTCGGTCTTGACTTTTTATCAATTCCACATTTTTTCCCAAAATGACGAAGTCTGTAAAAGTTACGATGTTAGATTTGCTTATTCGTGACCCATATGTTGGGTGCAAATTTCTATAAGCCCGATTTATCTGCTCGTGTTGTGATTAAGGCAGGTAAACTTGATCTAAGAGGGTTCAAATCTTTGAAAGGCACACTGTAATTTCTTTGTACGGACCTTGTATACGTCTCTCCATTTGACACGCTGGTCGATCTTTTAAGCCACTAACGTTAAATCAAAGTCTGAACGATTCTATTATATCTTCTAGCAATGCCCATAAAAATGCTTCTCATCGAAATCACTGGTTTGTCTCAGCATCAAGTACCGCTGGCAGAGACTTTATAATGTCCTTCAGTGTTAAAATAATTTTAAAAGTAATTATACATTTTTGTAGCCACGACAAAAATTCCTCCGGGTCTTCCTGTGTTTTTCCTCGAAATTCTACTCCCCATCTATTTAATACATTTAACGTCCGTAGTTCACGACTAAAATCATACGAGTCACATGAAACCTGTGTTGTAAAAGTTGGAAAAGTCGAACCATATTAAGGAATTATTTATTCCTGTGAGGGTCTAAAGTGATCTTCTGATGATGTTTTTGGCAGAAAATGTTGTGTATAATTACTGTCTTTGGCGGGGATGGTTATTATTTGTACCTAATATATTATTGTAATGTATTTGCGGTAGTTGTTTAAAAGAGACTTATGCAGCTGTATTGTAAGTGTTTGTATGCAAAGCACTCGACCAATTACGGTTTTCTACCCCAGCACTTGTTTCATTTGGTGCTAAAAAATTGGACAATACAACTGTTGTGAATTATTTATTTCGATTCGTGACATTCTTGGTATGCGAGTTTCGTTGAATATGCCAGATTTATTTCTTGAAGTATCAAAACGCACTTCTTCATCTCGTACTTTTTCTACTATCGGGCCTTGAACATTTGAAGGCATCTCGTGTAACTCCTGCAGCCGGAGTATCCTTTTATTTACTTGGCCTTGTGTCAGTATGTTTTCCTGAGCGCGCAGAATTGCATGTTCTTGCTGAAGCAGCGATTGACGGTACATACGTACATCTCTAGTTTGCAATAGTTCGATTAATAAGGTATTTCTATTTGTGTTGTATGTATTTAAATTAACGCTAGGCCAATTAATTATCGATGCTAAATTCGTCCACGAAAGGTGGTGAATGATTGCTTCGGTAGTCGTTACATTTTATTCGAAGTTAAACTGGTTACTATTATTTTGAAATTTATTTACTCCTGTATGATCTAAATCTTGGTCATGATGTGTAAAACTATCTGGGAACGTTAACTTACTTCAATTGCTTATCGTGCATCAATTTAATCATTTTACAATTCGGGACGCGCGACGGTTGCGTTCATCCACGGCCGGTAGTATGGGAGTGGGATTTTGCTGCCTACTTATTATTTCGTCCCCTTCCAGGTCACACCCGGCTACTATATTCCCAGACCATTGTTGCACGTGAAATCTGAATAGCCTATCTTGTGTCTCCTTCATCGAGCATAAGCAGCGTAGGCTATGAATCAATAGAAAATCCGGTTAGTGCTTAGCGCGTTGATTGTCTCTAGTATTATTTGACCTCTAGAGATTGGGTCGAGAACAGTTAACCCAGCACACTGTCTTAATCTCGCGTTTATTTCGCAATCGAGATAATCGTTGTTTGAATTCTTTACAAGTATATTTCATATTCACTTTAATGTGTTTTGATTGTGAAAAGAATGAAAAGAAAAAAGCAAGCAGTCGTGAGAATTCCAGTAAAAGCTATGCTTATAAACAAGAAAAAGGAATTATTATCTATCAAATACGTAGCAACCTGACATCAGTTCGGTTGACGCATATCATGCAGACCATAAGTGTACAAATCAAATGCCAATAAGAATCCATAGTAAATTAAAGAAGTTGTTCGAAGAGCAGGACTATGTAGTTATTAAAAAATTATTCTACAACATTGTCCAATATTTCGGCAACCTTATACTGGCATGTTCAGGGATACCGTTAAAAAATCAGCTCGTAGAAAGGATGATAAAATACTACATAAATAAGTGCCATTGGTGGACTACACAATTTATGCAATGTAAAGATGAAAACCTAATTGAGACGAAAATTCCAACCAGTTTGTACTTTATCTTTAAGAAAAACAGTACCACGAGAATTTGTAATATTGATTCCAACATAGCACAAAACGTTTCCAAAACGTTTATCTTAAAACTTAAGAACGATTCTCCTAAGAGCTCAGAACGTTTTTAAAACGTCCTTAAGACCGTAAAATGTCTGTAGCTGAGCTCAGCATAAGTTTATATAAGCCGTTTCTGTAACGTTTCCAGAATGTTTTTGAAACGTACCTGAATTTAGTGCAAATCCAGGAGAAAAATAAATTATTCTTATTATGATTTTAGCAATACCTAAATTCATAAAAAATTATAACAATAAGAGTAAAATTAAAAATACAATGAAAAAAAAGTCACCGTACCGCGGAAACTACATGGGTTTGCCTGGATAAAAAGCGAGCATATCTTATACACTTGGCCAGAGTAGACGAAATTTCTTATACACAAAATATGATTTTTATAAGGTGTAAGTACCATTATTTTTGTTTTCCGTACTTATAACTGCATTTAAACAAATATAAATCATAAATAAATTTGTGTTATTCGGCGATGTACTAACTAATCATTATATATAAAATTCTATTGAATGCAAACTTAATACGAAAGTAGAACATCCAATTTAATCCCAAAAGAGAACGTGAGACGAAAAATATTAATAGTGAAGACGAAAATGTTTCCAAATACAATTCAGTAAGTAAATTATCCAAACACACATTGGTATTTTCATAATTCAGTTGTAAAGAAGGATAACAAAAAAACTGGTTTTTGTATTTTAAAGTAATGTAATTTAAAAACAAGGTATTTTGTGCACTCTGGTGATTGGTCAAGTAAATAAGATACTCGCCTCTCATCCTAGCGGACTCCGTTCGTATCTCGGGTTCAAACATTTTTTCTTCTTCAAATTTTACTATTATTATTGTACTTAATAATTTATGAATTTAGGTATTGCTAAAAAAATTAAGATAATGTATTTTATTCTAAATTTGCACTGAATTCAATGACGTTTTAGAAACACTCCAAAAAAGTTTATAAAACATATCATACAGCTTACGCTGAGCTCAGCAACTAACATTTTACGGTTTTGAAGACGTTTTATAAATGTCTCTGAGCTCTTGTGAGAAATTTTTGTAACTTTTTAATTGATTAATCGTTTTAGAAACATTTCAGAAACTGCTGTGCTATGTAGGTTGTGTGATACTAATAAATCCTCATTTTACTGTTCAAATAAAAGAGAATGTATATTATGTAGATTAGATATATTTTTTAGTCATAAATAGAAGTTATCCATGCACTATAAAATCATCCTTTGTACAACTATAATTTTAAAAGGTATCCCCTATTATGACAACATGAGGTTGCTAAAATATTGTAGGATATTGTAAAATAATTTTTTAATACATGAATAGTCTTGCTCTTTGAAGATATTTCTTAATGTATCATGGATAAAATATCATATTTTTAAAATAATGGTTTGATCTAAATTTTTGATGATTAGTTATGCAAGAGAAATACTGTTTCTGTAATATATGTAGTAAAAACATATTCAAGTACAGACGTAACGGCATTTTTTAAAGTAATTATATTATACTGACTAACTACTTTATTAGCTCGGGCGATTTTGTTTTCTCCACCAGGAAACCTATACAAATTGTTATTTTTAGTTTATCCGGCTTTTCCTTCGAGATGCGGTGTTTTTTCTTGTATATAAAAGTAAATCTGTCATTAAATAATGTCCTTTCTGTTTTCAAGATTATGTTGTCGTGAAATTCTTTTAAAGTACATTGAGCACTTCTGCACTTATTTTTTACACGAGCAGAATTTAGTTCGAAATCTTTTATTTAATTTCATGAAGATATAGCCTGAAATCTGAGTTGTGCTAGTCCTTGTACGATCATGGAAACATGTGTGTACTATGAAGCCGCAGCCAGCAACGTTGAACGAGTATGTGTGGCGATTTAAACAGCCCGCGCTAATCAAGCGTTCTGTTCCACTCGCTAGATGGCCAATCCTACAAGTAGCTTTTCCGCAAACGTACTTAACACTTCCACCATACAAGATTGAAATAAAGCGCTGCGTTACGCTATATAATTGCTGCTATATAATTCAATACCCGACCTCTCCAACATGGTTTTTCTCGTTTCAGGGGGATACGGTATTAAATTCCTGGGAGAATCACACTGGCTGGAGTTTGATACCTGATCCCTCCAACATGGGTCTTCTCATTTCAGGGAGTCCGGTAATAAATTCCTGACAGAATCACACTGGCCAGAATTTAATACCCTACCCCTCCAACATGGGTTTTCCCATGTCAGGGGGTCCGGTATCAAATTCCAGCCAGCGTTACGGTTTTCCTTCGTTAACCCCCCAGTGCCAATGCAAATGCGTGCCATGATAAGCACATCCTCAAAAACTTAAATTAATTAATTTATATTTTGACTAAAAAAAAGTTGTCATAAATTCCAATTATTAAATTAACTCACTTTTCAAAGCTAATTAATGTTTTCGTAAATGTATAAAGTCCCACAATATTACATTTAGAAATACTTGCGTACTATTAATTATTTTCGAGCAATGCGGTACAGTTTAGCGGGTACGTACTAATTTTGTAACTTTCACCTACTGCTATTCTACGTTTAATATCTACGCAGTATAACAGGCTACAAGTAAAGACGGGCAATACACTACCGAATATGTATTGTTATTGTTACGATATATGTTGCTGCTACCTACTCTTCTATGCCTGTACGGTTTTCGTAGTAAGGTACGTGAGAACTCGATGTCGCAGAGACACTCCTAGTTCACATAGAGATGTATATATAAGGTTCGTCAATAGTAGTAGAAGTAAGGTCATAATATCGTAATATATTTGTTATGCAAATATTAATGATGTTATTATGACAATATGTAAAAAAAATGTATGTGAGTATCTGTTAAATTATGTGTTACAATTGTGAGCAGTCAATGTAATTAAAAAGAAAATTGCAATTCAAACACATATAAGCACATAAATATAGAATGTCAGAACGTGCAAGTAGGCCACTCGCATGGTTTTCGTGGCACTATCAAAAATGGTCAATCATGGAGAACGCTCGGCATTTGCTCTCTGGATCCTACTACAAGAGTGTACTCTCGAGCACCATATAATGTCGCTGCTCGCCAGGATCAGAACTAGCAGCGGATTTGTTAATGAAAATATTGACGAAGAGGGAAAAGTTTCATACACGGGAATGGATTGGGCAACCTCTGGATAATGCGTTATTATTCCGCCAGCAAAAACAACAAAAGAGACATATAGTAGCAACGAAACTCAAGTATATTTAATAATACCGTGAATAAAATATCAAAATTACAGAAGCACCATCCAACTCAGTGCGATAATAATGGACACAAGCCAAACGTGCACGCAATCGAGGCTTAGATGCGCCCTCTACACTTTATGACAAAGTCACTTTTTCTTTCGACAGCTGTAAATGCAAAAATCAACCTCAGAGGCTAATGTATCAGTTTTTGCTGTGTTGTAATTTACATTTCAGTGAAGGATTAAAGGTCGCACGTAAAGCTTGCTCTCGCGACGCGGAGAACGCTAATCAGCGCAAGCGGCTCATCTCTAAGATGTCTGGCTGCTGGTCGCTAAGCATGAACTGATGGAATAAACGGAACTTTACGTTGAAAGTAAGAGTAGACAAGTGCAGTAGACTAAATGAAAAACTTATGAGAATTACGTTCATACAAGCTGTGACATTAAGTACGCACCACAAGCAGGTCCATATATTTGTACAATCCTGTCTGTATGAGGTGTCATGTTGTATTTTTCCTGTTCGCACTAATTGTTATATTGTAACTGTAAGAATAGTGTCATTACTTTGTATTAGCGCTGTATGTTATCAAAAAAAGCGGGAGTATGTATGTATGTATATATACGTTACTGTACATTTAAAAAAAAAAGATTAAAAACTTATTAATATCCTCTATCTTCCAGGTTCTTTCTTGTGGCGAAAAAAAAAATATAATGGAATTCGAAAAGTATACCAAAGAAACAGCGCATTTGTACGTGGAATTATATAGTTGGTATTATATGCCTGCATCTGTTCATAATATTCTCATCCATTACACATATAATTGAGCATCTTATGCTCATCCCAATAGGACTTCCTACTGAGGCGTCGCAAGAAGCACGAAAGAAAGATGTTAGATATTTCCGACAGTCTAACACACAAAGAAACAGTACACTTCATAATAATAAAGATTTATTGCGGAAATGATTGATTACATCTGATCCCTATATATCAAGTTTTCGGCATAAAGCAAAAAATACTAAACTTTAAATTGATGCAGCTCCCAAATCGTTACTTACTTTCACATAAATAAGATTATGTCAAAATAAAGTATAACAATCTGAGTCATATACTAATTATAATGTTAAAAGTTATATTGTCTTGTTCGTTTATGTATTGGACGTCATTTTTATATTACATGCTGTAAATTATTTATGAGAAAATAGCGGATTCAGTTTATTGTTGATATTTATTAATGTCATAAATTTAAATTGATCATTTTCACGGAAAACATTTGATAAAGGTCAATAATCTGATTCAATAAGACAAAACAAAAAGAAATCATCTTAAATATTGTTTGAAGATACAGTTTAATAGTATTGTTTATTTAGTGACATCTCGACCGATCTATTGAGCGTAAAAGGCCATAGAGATAGAGCACTGTTTTTTTGTTGCAAAGGTGTGGAAGCGTGAAAAATAATTCACGATAAACAACTTTCATATGGATTCAAAAGATGCTTATATTCAAATAGAATATCTAACTATTTACAAGGTATTTACAGAGATATTATAAACTCTCTCAAACTGAAAAACATAACTTTACAGATGCTTCGTTGAGTTACAAAAAAAGGAACAAAACAGCATACGAAATTAAGTTATGCTAAAAGAGCTTGGCGAGGTGCGGTAAAAACGTCATCGGAGAGTTGGCCCTGGAGCAAAACGAAAATCAAAATAAGCAAGGGCTACGCAGTAGTGCTCTCGCATGAGCAAGGTGCGTCCAGGCCGACATCTTGGAGAGAAGAGAGAGAGCGTGCCGCATCACTTCATCGCGAGACCGCGGGCACCAAGCTGCCGAGGCGCAATGGGGGGAGACAGTAACATGATTAGACAATAACAGCGAATAAAATGCCAACTACGCTCAAAACCAATGAATGAGCCACTGTCTTCTGGTGACAAGGCCGAGAGCAGCCCGGCTAGTGCAAAAATAGAAAGAAAGGCCATTCTAAACTGAACATACTCCCCACCTTGCTGAGTCCCAATCAGCAACAACTCAACATATCTTTGCGCGGAAACTCAAGTAATAGATTTCAAAAAATCAACCGACCAGAGTGCGCTCACTCTTTACAATAATTGCCGATTTCTCAAACAAAATGTATAAATTAAATTAAGCTTGGTGCAAATACAAGTTGATTATTTGAAATTGTTTCTTTTGTAACAAATCTATAAAACACTTAATTAATTACTAAATAAGATTCAAAATCTTTAAGGTGCAATTTGATATTTTGATATTAAATCAATTTTTAAATGTATGTAATCAATATAATTATAAATCAAAACCGTCGAAATAAGAAATTTAAAGTTTTTTAAGCTATAGGAAAAAGAAAAACAAACAGTTTAAGTTTTTTAACTAGATACCATATCATCAATTACCAAATTTACATAAAGCATCTAAATTAAAGCAACCGCAATCATGAATCAAAGTTTGACAAAATTCAATAAATCTAAAAAAACTAGACCAACTTGTAAACTGTTAAGAATCTCTTAGCACAACTTAATTTCGTATGATGTTTCGTTCCTTTTTTTATAACTCAACGAAGCATCTGTAAGGTTATGTTTTTCAGTTTAAGAGAGCTTATAATATCTCTGTAAATACCTTGTAAATAGTTAGATATTCTATTTAAATATAAGCATCTTTTGAATCCATATGAAAGTTGTTTTTCGAGAATTATTTTTCACGCTTCCACACCTTTGCAACAAAAAAAAAGTGCTCCATCTCAAAGGCATTTCACGCTCAATGGATCGGTCGAGATGTCACTAAATAGACAAGCATGGTGAAAATGTATATGATTGAATTAAATCATGCATGTAAACTCATTCGCGTTATAGGATTTATTGGTTTTACCATTATCAATTGAATTTGCTATTTGTAAGCATATGTAGATGATTGGTTGAAAAAACAAAATTAAACTTAGTCGCGTTAACTTAATTTTTTTTTTTATGTTTTTAATTTTCTCCACATATTCATACTTCAAAAATTAGCAAAAAAAAGTTAAATCGAACTCAATCACGTTACAGAACTTTTCGGCTTTACCATAATTTATTTGATTTTCTATTTAAAATGATCAATTAATAATAACATAAAAAGTATGTAGTTTCAAAACAAGGGTATTTTAATTTTAGGTGACAAACAGATTTATACATCACTACCAAGCAAAAATTTTATAATGCAGATTTTATAAAGTATTACAGACACGTTATAGAACATGCTTTCAAATTAGATTTGTAAGGTTATGGCCGCTTTAAATGCACATTTTAAGGTGCTTTAAAGATGCACATTTTGAGGTTATGCCTGAGTCATGAAATATTAAGTTGTTGTATCATGTGTGTATAAAATATACGGAAATCGATATTTACATCTTATTAATACATTAAAGGATTTTCATAATCTAGTCAACAGCAAGTGACGAAATTGTAGGTAATAGCTAGGTTATATAGTTAGATCTTTGAACGATAAGTTTTTGGAATATGAGATATTAAAGTTGACGATTTCTAATGTTTTGACATCTCTGACTTAAATCTTACAATAAAAGTTGTTTTTTACCATCAAGTACCTACTGTTACTGAATTTTAGGTCATGTTATGTTTTAATCTTCACATATATGTGTTTTAGCTAAAGTTATAGTATTCGATACAAACATTTTATGCTATGTATGGTTAAAAATCTGTCATCGTGAAAAAAAAGGTAAATATGTGAATAATGACTTTTTTACACATTAATAGTTAAATAATAAAAAATTTTTTTTTTGCAAAAGCCGCTACCACAGATCTCTTGTAAATCATCTCAGCTTTAAAATAAAAAAAAAAATTCAAGATTGGTGGAAATCTGTGGTACTAGACAATTTTGACTGCAAAAAGTCCGTTTGGGATTACTGTGCGACGGGCCGATGTAGTAGAACCTCGTGACAAGCGCGTTCGAGTCAAGGTGGACGGCGTCAAATCTTTGGGTCTGTTGTAGTAGGGCTATGAAGAGCTTGATATGTGTGTGTAAGTCCATGTCTCCGGAAGACTGCGAGTGGCTGTTTGTCTGTTGCGGTAAAACATCGTGATAATTAAGCGTGTATTTATGTGTACTTATGGCCCGGGTTGAGCGTAAATGTGTGCGTGATCCCAGATGCCGTGCTGTCTTCGTTGTTCTCATGTTAGATCTGAGATATTGTCATTCTGGAGCCGACTGCTTTTGTGTATGTGCGTGTGTGTGTGTGTGTCATTGTAAGATGTCAAAACGAAGAGACATCAAAACAATTAATAGCGTTTGAGTGAGTAAAATTTAGATAACGGTGTAAGCTCGCGAACTTTTTTTTGTTTTTATGTGTCGGTTTTTGCGTTTGATTTTTCTCTTTTTTTGTTTGTGCTCAGGTGCTAGACACCGCGATGAGGGAAGGGGTCAAGCGCAGTTAGCGAAATAAAAGCGATGTCAGCGAACTTAGGGATCTAAAATCAGAGTTCGAGCGAAAAGAAAATTTAAACATCTTTAGCAGAGTGTTTAAAGTGTAGTGTCAATTGAAAGAAAAGACAGGTCATAGAATATTAAAATGGATTAGGTAGCGCAGAAAAATGAAAGGAGGATGAACGAGCGATATACACAAGTAGTTTGAGTGATTTCTTTTTAAAAGCAGGTAGATGAAAAAGATAACAAGTAAGAAATAAAAGAAGGTATCTTCTTTCCTAACAAAGTCAAACTTACAAGTGACTCGGGGAAGGAAAGAGCAAGTTTTAAAGCGGAATTTTATAAATTTTATAGGACATGGACTTTTGCCAGTTGTTTGACGTCTATGTACAATACGTAAAAAGACTTTGGCGAGCGAGCGGAGGTCTGTGGGCCTCATTTGTAGGAGGCAGTGATGAGACGAGGCAAATAATTTATATAGAGTGCGCCGAAATAACCGAATTCGACGACGACCAGCGAGCAAGAGAAAGTAATGAGTCGATAAAATGTGAAGGACGTGTTGCGCAAAGAAGATAACGAAAGAGCCGTGCATGTATTCAAAATTAAACGATATATTCTGCCTAGGGGGGGGGGGGGGGGGGAAGAAAAGGAATAAAAAAAAGAACCAGTTTTTTTCGTTGAGTTGAGCCTTTCCTACTGGTAATGCATTTTACATTTTGTTGCTTCATTGTGTTTCTCTCTGTTTTTTTTTGTTCACTCTTATGCCGCCATGCTCGAGACGAAGCAGAGACCCAGCTCGGTCGCTCCGTCTTTAGGAAGACGCTGGCAGACATAGGTTCCTTGCCTGGCTGTGCCCGCACCCAGACCTTACGTCTCATGCTCTTGTAGGAAGATGAAGATGAAGCTGCGCAAAGAGCTTTTTTTTGTGTGTGCACAAATATTGTAAAAAAAAAAAAACTTAGGACTTGAGCCATTTTATATCTTTGGAGCTTTTTTTTTCGTGCTTTTACCAGTGAGTTAGCCATTATTTTTGGTTTTGTTTTTTTTGTTATGTTATAAGATACTGCGATATTAAGCCATTTTTTTATTAATAAACTTGAGCCATTTTTTTTACCAATTACGACTACGCCATTTTCTTATACGTGCCAAAGCCTAAGAAAAGGCTGACAGTTAACGCCGAATCGAATAAAATGATGCATAGCAAAAGCTCGAGCCATGTCAAACTACGGTCCACGGAGGGCAGAGGACCCGGATAAGCACATTTTCGATTATCGTTCTGACCGGCCAATTTTAAAGTAGTTTGAAAAATTTGGGAAATGTCTTGCCTAGGGAGGAGGAACATGTGACGGAGTCACTTTTTCTTTCGACAGTAGTGAGCGCTAAAATTGACCTCGGAGCCTAAGTTTTGCTGTTGAGATTAAAATTTTAGTAAAGGGTTGACTGTCGCGAGACAAGCTTGCTCTCGCGACGGGTAGA
>JAPYYV010003119.1:0-28317 GCA_030522625.1 Copidosoma aretas
TACTAACTTGGTTGTAATTTTACTAACTTAGTTGTACTTTTACGACATTCCATATAGTAAATTTTTACAAGCCACTAGTAAATTTACAAAAAAATTTTTACTGGTACTACATTTAATCTGATGGGTCGGATTCATATCCAACTTTAAATCTAGTACTTTTATAAAAAAAAATTTTACTGTGTATAACTCTAATATATAGAGTATACTAACTATATATATAGTGAGTGTCAGTTTAGTTTGTGAACAGGAAAAATGGTTTTGATTGTTGAAAGAGAAAACAACAAGAGCTAAAGAACTGTTTATCAAAAGAAAAAACATTAAAATAAACAAAGTTCAAGGTAAGACATTTTATTTGTTCCTGTATTTCATTATATTTGTTTGAAGGTTAAGTTTGTTTATTGATGAAAGTCGGCATTACAATTTATAACAAAATCTTTATACAAGTAAATACGAAACAACATTGCTAGAATATTAATAAAACAAACGTTTTCTCAAGATTCCGTGAGATGTCGAGTTTAACCAATTTTCTAACTACTGCCCTAAAAACTTGGACTCCACAAATAACATCAGTTCGATTCCGATACTGGGCTGAAAAAAAGCGAACCGTCAGATTTTACGGCTATGAAGACAAAATCGACATAAGAGGACCGTTAGCACACACTGGAGGTGACGAAGTCGTTAAACCAATGCCCATTCATCGTCCAATTGATGCATGGTTGGAAAGAAAAGCATTGTTTGGGCAAAATGATTACATTGATATTCTTGGGACTGAAAATCTACCTGTTACGAAAGTGATGTACAATGTTCCAATGTGGCTAAGGGGGGTCAAAGGCAGTGGCAGAACGGGTGATGAATTCAAAGTTTTATTGAGAAAAAGGAAAATGTTAGAAAAAGGTGTTTATCCTATTGCTAGACCCACCAAATGGAGAGAATTAAACAAGAGAATCATGTATTTATGGAAGTACATGAACCAAAAGACTAGACCAACTATGCCACGAGATTAATTAAAGTGATTCAATTGTATTTGAGCTTTACACATTACACTTTTCATTGTTTACAATAAATTGACATAATTCTTTGATTTAATCTCTTTTATTCAAATCGCAAATGGACCTCATATGCTTGATCAGCAGAGATCTTATGACGTTAAAAAAGTAATTTGTAACAGATTCATAAAATAGTAAATTTATTAATTACAAATCATGCCCTAACCAACCGTATAAGATATCTGTCAATTGCAAAATTGCATCAAATACTTGCCTCTCCCGCGAAAATACTTTATCCTTGCATAATAAGTCTATTATAAAATATATCAAAGTCCTTTTACAAATACATTGAGTTTTTAAAATCATGTAAATCATGGGATTGTAAATACACACATGCACAGAATTATCTGTAAATAAGTACGGTTAAAAATGACTTAAAAAAAGTTCATGTATGACTTTAACATTGTTCATTTTTATATAAATACATGTTATCTAAAGGGATTGCGAGTATTGTCCGCTGTTGTAAAAATTAGTATGCTTAATTTAACCATTTTTAATGATGGAACGATGTTTAGACAATTTACAAACGGAAATATATCTTTACACATGATCGATATTAACGAGAAAAACTAGATTTTCGTTAAGAAATCCTACTTACATGGTTCTTTACCAAAAATCTCGTTGAAACCAATATGACAGGAAGTTTTGAAAACTTTCCTGGATTGCATTGTTGTTGCAAAAATCACCGAAAATATTTCATACATGCATTTCTGTTTGTAATACTGTTTAGTCTTGAAAAAAAATCTCGTCTTGATTAGAAGTTACCGATCGCCCAGATTAAAAATAGTATATCGCGATAAAAAAAAACGTAAAATAGAACTTAGAGTTCAAATTCTATGTACACATAATATCGGCAGTCTCTTGGGTGGTGTTTTTCACAACGATTTTTTCTTCTTTTCTGACTTTCAACAAGATAAAGAAACTCTAGGAAATAGAAAACTACCGCAAATTTACAAGTGGTTTTGTAAAAAAGAAAGCATTGTTGTCTCGTAGTGCTTGCTAGCATCCAAACTTCTGAGGCTATGTCTCTCATTTGGGTAGACTTGCAATTGATACGGCTTGCCAGTCTTCACAAGAGCATTTATCAGTTGACTTGTGTGTGAAAAGTGTACATTTTCATCTATTAATCCATGAATGATGAGCAGTCTATTTTCTTCGTCGGGAAATTTATTAACATACGTCAAAACGGAGCCATTGACGTAACCATGCATATTGTTTTGAGGCAAATCCATGTATCGCTCGGTGTAACCTGTATCATAAAAGTACCAAGAAGTCACTGGAGCACCAGCAATCGATACCTGTAACATAATATGTATTGAGAAAAAGAACATTTTTTTTTATTCATCTCAATTCAAAACATCTAGAATTTTTTTAGTACGTACTTTGAACACATCAGGGTGTTGGATTAGACCCATGAGACTTAGGTAGCCACCATAAGACCAACCATGAATTGCGACGCGGTTTAAGTCTATATAGCCGGTTGTTTCTGCTAGCCATTTCAAAACTTCGACTTGATCATTAAGTTCGACGGTGCCCATGTTTCGTTGTAAATGACTTTCGAATAAAAGTCCTCTGTGATTAGAGCCTCGTGAATCAATCAAGACCACGCAATAGCCTTGAGCCGCCAGCATGTGCATTCGTAAATGTCGCATTCCCTAAAAATTAAAAACTTGATAAATCTAAAACTCAAATCAAATATAAAGAATTTATGTTTTTTACCTTGAATGTATTTGATACCAATTGTACTTCTGGGCCACCATAAACATTTAAAACAGTAGGATATCTCGTCCCAGGTTTGAAATTGTGTGGTTTGAAAATCATTGAATATATGGTATCATTGGAAGAAATGTTGTAAGTGAAAATTTCTGGGGCAAAAAGATCAGACTCCGGCGTTGATGGCTCTAGCAAATATCCAACGGGAGTAAGAGAAATACTTTCAACAGTCCAATCGGATTGTGATATTCGAAATACCTAAAACAAAATAATTTCAACATAATCAATGAATGGTATCAGTAGACTCACTTGGGATGCAAAATTCAACCCACCTGACAGGCAGGTAAAGATTTTGTCGAACTGTAAACTGCTACCATCATTGTGCACTCTTTATTAAAATACACGTTACTGTAACTGTAGCCAGGTCTTGTAAGTAATCTTATCTCTAGTGGACGGTGGAGAGATACTGCGTAAACGTGCTGTTCAAGCGGACCTTCTTTTAATCCAATAAAATAAACAATCGAATTGGCTTCGTCGACCCATAATTCTTTTCCAAGTACTTCCCAATCACCCTGTGTCAAGGCCACCTTAGACATAATACGCGGCCGTAAAAATACGCTGTCCAATCGATCTAAAGATTCTTCCACTCCATTGCCAAGACCTCAAATGTTGATTTCCAGATTACTTATTACTAAAACGTACATTATTTTAATATTTTTACATACCTGCTATACTAGACGTAATGAGATACAAATGTCTAAAGTTTGTTTCTTCACTTCCCCAAATGAATTTAACTTCTGTTGAATCATCAGATGGTAGAAAGTAAAGCAAATCATTAACATTTATCCAAATAGGACTTGTTTCTGAATAAATCACTTGTACACTTGCCGAAGATGGCGTGAAATGATTTTCTGAATTATATACATTAGGTGGTGGTTCACAAAAATTATCTATAGATAATAGTACAAGTTCTATTCTCTGTTGCTTCCTGTCCAACAGTTGAACCCAAACACTAATAAAATTTAAGAGCAATTGTAAAAAAATTAGTAGAACTCTCTAAATTGGGCACGAATTGTGTAGTCACTTACTGTTTACCATCCTGCATCCATCCAGCTCTGATCATGTACTCCATCCAAGGAAACATAATGTGTAATGGATATTGCAATTCAAGTGTCTCGACATCACTAATCTGAGATGACTCTGAGATCACTTTGAATTGCACCAGTTTTAAATTGCTCCTTGCATTATTCGTCCCTGCTCTTGGAAATCTGAACTCATCAACATCGTGCGAATTATCCGAAGATGGAAAACAAAATATCTTAACATCACTTTCATCCACTTCTTCATAAACTATTCTATACACTCCATCAAGAGATTTGGGCTGCCACCAATAACCGATGTATCTATAATGGAAACATTTAATTGATCAAGAGTAACATGATTTCAAAAATTTATTAAACGAAATTTATCTTCACCTCGTAAATTCTTCTTGCATCACATAAGAAGGGGTTCCTGCACTGAGAGGATCTTCAGCTAAACTTCTACCACCTTTTCTTGCGTTCGTTAAACGTTTTGAAGATCCGGTTATGCTGTGAGACAGGTATATATCTCCAGAGCAGGTGTGAGCAACTAAGGCATGATTCCAAGGGCAAATTTGAGGACACAGTTTAGCACCAGCAACTGACATTCTAAGCTCTGATGGGAATAATGGTCCAGGCTGCGATGAAATCAATAAAAAAATTATGAGACGTTTTTGAATTATGAGAAATGTGAAATAAAAATAAAACGTACCATAAAGCCAGTATCCACACATTGATAAAGGCTACTCGCAGCAGGAAATACTAATTTTCCACTCTCTGGATGAATCTCATAGCTTATGATTCCCCAAGTTGCCAGTCTTTTTCTCTCCCAAAGCAGTTGTTCCTCTCTGGTCAGCTGATTGGCACTGAAAACACTAAAACAGTCAGAATCTCAGAAAAAAAAAATTTGTCCGTACAAAGTACTCTGTTAACACCAACCTTTGAAAGTTTGCTTCTATTACATGCTGCCATTGTAGTCTGTAACCGTTTGGGTGATCTGAATGAGCAATATCTACATACAGCAGTGTAGTTTCCCAACCATTGGGCGGTGTACTCAAAAAATAAACTCTTATCCTGAAAGAGACATCATAAGTTGTGATAAATGTTTATCAAGATTTTTAATGGTGATGCAAAGATATGTTGTAAGCCAAGTATAAGTGTCGCGTGGAATCTACAGATGCAACAGATGTTTTTTTTTTTGGGAAGCATCAATAATGTATTAAAGCAGTAGCAGCCACCTAATGCCTATTTATAACCCTCGAGTTTTCACAATAACGGCGAATGTATTTTTAGGCGCGACTGCTTTACAAGAGTGCTCTGTATTTTCACCAGAGCAAAAAGTGCAACAATATAAAATAGTTATGGTAAAAAAAAATGGGAGTGGTTCAAGTACTTTACGTTTTATGCAAATCAACTCCCAGTAACTCTAATAAAATCAATCTGATTGCTGAAATTCGGTGTACAACATTGTTTATGAAATTCTGTAAAGAAAAATCAGTTTTTCCGCAAATGTTACACCATCAACATGTTGCGGAGAAAAGTTTAAAATCTCAATGTAATACAGCTTTTTTTTTTGGGGTGGCACACTACTTAAAGAGTAACATTAAAATTCTAAATCGTTCTGCAGCTATCGACTTTTTTACTCGACACTTGGGACCAAAAAAAAAAAAAAAAAGAAAACCTCATATAAAATCCACGGCACGTGGTAGTAACAAAGCTTTCTGCTCCGGTGAGAAAGAATCTTGCCTCTGCCCCGCGTTATATGTTACGGGATAAATTTGGCCACTTGTTAATTTCCACAAAATCGGACGAGTCATGTAACAATGGCCAGCAGCTGGTAGCCACCGTGCCCGCGCTGCTGATAGTCAAAGGCCCAATTCGTGTATCCCCGATGCTCGAAGAGAGTATAACGAACCTGCCGTCCGGGAGGGTCCTGAAGGTGACGGAGCCAGGCACCGAGCCCGCGGACATGCCGGAGAGCCGCCTGCGGAGGTCGCTGACGACGCCTCGGAGCTCGTTCCAGCTCTTGCGGCGGGCAGCATCGTCATCGTTGCCGCCGGTGAGGGCCGGTCGGGGCTCGCCAAAGTTCTCGACCTCGTCCTCGGGTTCTTCCTGGCCCGGCTCGTGCGGCTGCTCCATCGGCTCGAGCTCGCTGGGCCCGCTGCAGCTACTGCTGCTGCTCCAGCTCGGCTGTTGTTGTTGTGGCTGCGTCTGTTCGTCCATCGCGTAACGTTCCACTGGCGATGATGATGATGATGATGCTGTGGCGGCTTCTGCGAGGGATCATTCGTTGTTGTCGCCCGCGGGGAACGTCGGCGCACGACACCTGGCCTGCACTGCACCCGCTGTGGGCATGTTCGACGCGTCTCCGTCGAGAGCTATAACTTATCGTAATCAGAGATAATAGTAATAACACTTGTAATTGAACTGCCCCTGCCGGGGAGTTTAACAGAGTAAGCAGCAGTAAAAGTTAGCTAGCTGAGCTCCATAAGATTATATACTCGGCAATCATCAGGGTGTGTTTACATGAGGAGTATTTTGCCTATAGGCACGGTTGCTTTTTGGAATGTGTTCTCGACCCGCACGGACTTTCAGGAATGAAGTTAATGAGTATACAAAAAATGTTGTTCTTACTACCCAGTGTACTAATTAGAAGCTCAAATATAACAATCAAGCTATAACTAAGTAGTTTAGTTGTTCAAAAGTGCCTTCAACAAAAATCAACTCGATACGAGTCCAGGACTATATATATACCTAATAGTCGAACTCGCAGATGTGTAAAAGTTCATTGAACCCATTCAACTTTAAAACGGAATTTTTATCTTTCGATAGCTCAGTAGCTGTTAAAAAAAGATTCTTGGAATTTAATTTAATTTACTATCTCATAATACTTAATTGACATACATTCGTGATAAAATATATTGATGACAAAAATATAATATGTATCGATCTTACTTATTTAAGCGCCTTTACATAATTATAATAATTATTCGTATTATAATCAATAATTTATTGTTCTAGTTGGTTAATTAGTTATTAACACTTGTTATGAAATGCTGCTTTGTTTACAATTCTAATAATGAAGTATATTCCAGTCATTATTTTATTTCGCTGTTACAATTATATACACGTTGTGTGTGACTTCTGAGTCAAAGTCCCGCAACTATGAAATTGGTAAATTTCCAAAGTCCAGGCAATTTTTGTAAATATAATTTATTACATAAAGTAAAATGAAATCTTACATCATCTCATTAAAAACTTCAAAATATCCACACCTAAGCAATGATGATGCTACTTTACCCACAATATCCTAATTAGTAAGTGGTCAAACTATGTATTATTTATTTCTGATCGGTAACAGCATTATTTCTTTATTTATTTTTCAAATTACAACATGGAAAAAAAATCTGCTTTTGTGCATAAAATTCATGCAATAACTGAAGTCTTTCACAAGTATTTATTTCGCATGTTTTCCCAATGAATTTATTCGGCATTTTTTGCCATAACTTGTCCGTAAAATTATTACCCGTCTTTATTACGTTATCGCTGCTCAGTCTAGGTATAGCCACACCTCTTTTAACTTTATCGTAGCAATATACTTATCAGAGAGATTTGCTGAAGTTTGATGGTCGAAATAAGAGTAAGTATGTTGTAATATATTGAGCGACGTAATTTGATATATGCATGGCTGATGGCAACAGAGCACTGTCGCAAAATCTTTTGAACGTTCGTAAGTATCGCGCCCTCAAGCTCTTATTATGTTGTATCTCAGGTGGTAAAGAAGGTGATTGAAAAGAGCTTTCGAGCTATTCAGCTACAACTTGGGAAATTTATTTAATTTTTAATTTGATGTATTTAAAAAAGCTAAATGACAAGCAGAGTTATTTAAAAACAAATACAGCAACGAATCACAACATCGGAACAAGCGACCGACCAGCGATCACGATTTTTCTCACGACGTTAGCACTATAATCCATTCTCACCTCTCGTTTTTTCGACCCACAACTCGAAGAGTTTTACGACACGACTCTATGGTACTTTTTTCATTCCATTCACAAGTTTTGCGAGCGCGCTCGGCGAATTTTGAATTTCAAATGAAAAAACAAAGCTCACACCTGATTGACACGCGTTTCCTCGTACGCGAGCTGATTGAGAAATAAAATCGGTACAACAGCCGACAATTTTATTCAAGTCACTGTCGTGTACTTGAGTTTGTTTCGAAACGAGTGCATTTTCTTTTTTTTTAAATCGCCGGTAAACCACAGGCACGAACTTGGCACCGAGTCACACAGCGCGACCGGACAAATGCAAGCTTAACTTAATAACGACAACTGCGTGTCAAAGATTAATCATTTATTTCGATCGGTCATCTCATTGATTGAAATTTTCCAAAGTTCACCGGGAAACAATGGCCCCGAGAGAGAATTACTGCCTGAAACCCCAGAGGTACAGTTTTTGGGATCACTTTGATTGGAAGATGACATTCCAGAAGAGATTAATGAAGAATTACGAGGTTAGCGATTTTGTTATTGTTACCTACCTCTATATTTTTTACGCACCTAAAGCCGTTACTTTTTTTTTCACATTCAATCAACCTCGAACTCCTCATCTCCGATGGCTCTCGACTCACCACCAATACTCTGGTGAAATACGAGGAGGGGTATGCACATATGGGGTGTCAATTAATAAGCATACATCTCGCGCAAAAGGCACTATTTCCATTAACCATTTCCGAGCGAGAGCCTCGGTATCCATTCGTCATCGCGGCTGTCAGGCCGAAACACCTTTCCTCCGGTTCGAAACAATTCACAGCCCGATGCGAGAGTTCCAGGGCCGGGTACGGTGCGTACGTGGCCCCCAGCAATTTCGGGGAAAAAGTTTTACCAAGTCAGCCGTGCATCAGCAGCGGAGAGCGGCGGCGGCGGCGGCGGAGGTAGCGCTAAAATATTCAGCGAGCGAAAGCTGCGGCCTGCATTATGCAGCCGTATGTGTGCGCGCGCGGACCCCCGGGGGGCATCTCGTCCTCATCCTCTTGCACCCCCGGAATTATACGGGAGCCGCCGGTGCTGCAGGCATCGGAGGAGAGGAGAAAAATACGGACGGGGAGCGCATGATTTTTAATCTTTCATGCGGGAACATCGGGCGCACCCCCGGCTCACGCTTTATTTTCTTTTCTCTCTCGTTCCATTCCATTCTTTCGCTCGATGTACATGGCCAAGTAGGACGTGCTCCTTTTTTTCATGCTCCCGGCTCGGCGCGTCCTCCGTTGTACCTACAGTGTGTGCCTGAGGAAATCTATTCTTTTCGGGCAGGATGCGTATGACTAGTGGTGTACGGAAAATTTTTTCAATGTGCAGATTTTTGTCGAGACTTTGATTTTTTTGTTTCTGTTCGTCGGATAATATATATAGATTGGGGAATCGGGGGGAAGAAGAATATATTATTCGTATTGTCAAGAAAATATTTTTATTGCGTGAAAAAACTCTCTTCTCGTATTTATTTACAAATGTGCAAATAGTTTCTCTTAAACTACTCAGTTCATCGCGATTTGACATACATAACATGCATATTATCGATCATACACGAAAAAATTGTATATAATTTATAAAACTTGTAAATAACGCGTAAAATTTGTATAAAAACATCTCCGACTGGTAAACATCGACAAAAAATAGTAAAATTCAACGTTATATATTTTTTTTTCCTTTTCTTAGATTCTCGCAACTTCCTATCGCTAAAAAGTTAGTGTAAGCAGTCTTTTGATTTATTAAATTATTTACTTTCAAGGGTTGTAGGAAAAATTAGTTCTAAATATTTACCAACACTTAAAACCAAACAAATTACGTAATAACTCTTAATAGTAATGTATTACTTCTTATTTAAAAACAGACTAATGAATTCCAAATTTAAAAAAAGTCTCATCTACTGTATAGTTTGAGCTATAGTTAAGTTATTAAAGCTAGGAATAATACTAAACATAAAAAAAAAATTATTGTACGGAATTTGTAAAATCTAAGATATTATTAAAAAAATATTAAAAATTTTTGCTCAAAAAGTTATAACTATTTCTTAATCGAAAAATCTAAAGATTAAACTAATACAAAATCAACTTACTTTACATACCTACCTTGATGTAGATATGATACAATACGGCTGGTACTGGATGGGATTCTAATTCAATTGAATCGTGCAGTATTTGTTCAAATAAAGTCTTGAATAAATTTGTGAAAAATTATTAAATAAATTTATTAGTTGTTAAAAACTCTTACGTAAATACGAAATATTAAATGGGTTTTCTATTAAAAAATTTAAATTATACTCTTATACTTACTACTAAAAAATAAAAATTATCGGAGTAAACTAGTTTTATACACATATTAAATAATAGATTATAATGGATAAATAAAAAAGATAAATTACTTTTACTTCTGTCTATTAGGATCTTGACATTTTCATAATTGAATAAAAAGTTATATCAAAATAAAAATATTTATATTGGTATACTGGACTCTAAGGTAAAGGATTGGATAATTATGTTATTTACCTGTAGAGGTATACGTATATATAGTAACTAAAGTTACACTATCGACATTACAAATATTTAATTTGTTTATCAGGCGTCCAAATAAAAAAAAAATTCCTAAAATCAAAGTTGGATTATCTAAAATGGTATGAAGGTTATTATGGTTAGGGTATACTATTGATTATTGATCCATCAGTTGTATTTATTATTCATAATTTTTTTTTTAGTAATGTTAGATTCATAACCAATAAACTGCAGTTAAAACTTCTTGCATATTTTAAGGCGCTCGTTGTTATGATATTAACGATGATACTGAATCAAAAAATAAGATAAATTAATACTGCGTTTTTACTACTTAAAGACGCATACAAGTTTAGACTACTCGAACATCTAATTGTTACTTTATAAGGCTGAGATCTTTTGGTTCTTCCACCAAAATAAGTTTACATGCTGACTTACAAAATAACTTTCTTTTTTTTCTCATCTTATATTATCATTATGTAAAACGCTCCATTTGACATTGTAATTGCAACGTTCGTTTCAAATTATTATTGACGTCATTTCATTTCATCAATCTTTTCATCAATAAATCGTATTCGTAAATAAATAAATAAATTAAGTACTTGTACATTGAATGACTGTGTAAGTAAACGTATAAATAACCAAACATGATAAAATCACGAATTAAAAGGACACGAGTGGAATCATCGTCGATCACCTAGCTGTTATAAAGAGCCTAATGCGACGCGCTAACTCGTCGTCTAAGATTTCTTTATTTCTTCCTTTTCTTAATATTATCATTGTTGTTCCATAATTTATTTTGTTAATATTTTTTTTTTCTAAATTCATCCGCAAAATTGCGTATATTCAACCAGACTTTTTTTTTTAGTGATATGTTATATATAATACATCGCTTAAATGATACACGCATATCACATCGCGAATCCATCTCACCTATTGCAATTTTCGAAAAAAACTCTCCTCAATCATTGAATGTTTCTCTCGCTCTCTTTAAAAGATAATGCTATTTTGACGACCAAGTTCGGCGCTTCTTTTTTCTTTCGATCTACTTTGCCACCATCGTTTCGCTCTTTTTTCTTTTTTATAATTTTTTTGTTTTGTTTTTTGTACAAAAATCAATAGCTTCCATTCGCAGACCAATACGATCAGTGTTTTTCCTCAAAACACTCGTGCGTGACCCGCGCGCCAAACGACGCTGCCGCGGCGACCACCGCATTTTTTTTTTTTTGTTTTCTTTAATTATTTCATCACTTTGACCATCAATCCATTCCCGAACAGCCGAGTGCTCCTGTTATAACATTCGCTCGCGCTGCACAGTCAATATACGGTCGTCATTGGAATGAGATTGAAAAAATATACATGTACGATGAATACCGTAATATCCTTAAAAGTATACAATATACATGTATAATGTATGTATACGTTTATATAATAAATAATGCGGTGGTTGCACAATTTTCGTAATTATATTTACAAAGTACATAATTTTTCGCATCCTCGAACGCTTACTATTATGATAAAAATGATCAATCATTGACGTCATCTCGAAAAACGCCGTGTCGCTTTTTTTTTTCTTTTCGTTCATGATTATGATTAATATTATGGTAATTATTATAATTTTTTTTTTTTCCTCACAGAGCACGCAAAAATGAATGGCACCGAATTCTCACCGGCGCGATGTAAGTACTATAGGTCAACGACCTTTGATCTTGGTGCGCCATCGGTCGTGAAATTCGGCTCACTAATTTTTGCGCGCAGTTTTCAAAGATTTTTTCGCTCCTCGACATGTCTCACAGCCTCGAGCTGCTCGCCGACCGAGCTCGTGCGACCCATCGACTGATGGAAGATAATATACGGTACAGGTATACATGTGATAGCTGTGTATAACGTTACAAGAACAGGAAGGGAGGAAGGGCGGCAAGTAAAAGAGGCGGAAGTGAAGGATAATGGCACAGGCGTTTCGACTCATCATTATTTGTATGAGATTCAGTACTCGTATGTATTTTTTACTTATTTTTAGATTTACAGCCTAATACGTCTCCTTCTTGTGTTATACATCACACGATGGGCGTACAATATATAATAATATCATGTCCGAAGGTCGACGGCTCGGCGGCTTCCGCGAAGACTAGAACGCTTTTGTTTCTCCATTGTTTTCCTCCTCTACTGAAATATTATACTTTATTCCACGGTTTTTCATCATCGTGTTTGTATTAATATTATAATAAGCGACACAGCCGCAACACACACGCACACACACATATATAACGCACTTGTTTCAAGTATATTATTGTATTAAGTGCCCACGGCCGCTCGCAAATTTAAACTGCACGTACAGCATAACGTAATATATTTACAGACGATGTATTATGGTCGTGCCGTGGGCCTGCTGGGGTGTGGATGTAAATAAGTATATGCATCAGAGACTCGCGTAGGTTCGAGAGAGAAAAAGCCAGCCCCTTTCATTGCCATGTCATTTAATTGCAGTTTTCGCAATTGTATAATTGAGATTCCGAAAATCGGGTGCCTACACAATATGTAAGTATTATATACATATCACGACGTGTACAGCGTATATATTTATATGCATGATGGAACTTTCGATCGGAGCTGCAGCAGCACACACAGCCCTATCATGTTGTGTATATTGTATAGTATAGTGCGCTGCGGGGCTGGTTTTCTCTGCGCCCCCTCGTCTCGCTTCCTCTCTCGAAACAGCTTCAAACAATATTCGACACACGGGGAAGGGGAGCTTGGTTCGTTCAGGGGGTGGGATAGACTAGATTCGTGTTCCTAATGGAATTTTTTCTCACAACAGAGAGAGAGAGAGAGAGAGAGAGAGAGAGCTTGTATAATATATATATATATATTTTTTTTTTTATCGCTAAGCCGAGAAAAGGGGCCCGCTTCTTTCGGGAGGGGCCACCAACGACTCGCTGATGTGTATGATAAATATTGTGTGTGTGTGTGTGTGTTCCTGTCTATCTATGTATAGTGTATATGCGTGCCTGTAAGTACTCGTGTGATGGTATAGCTCCCGCGTACGGCTGCACGGCAAAGGTCTTCCCCGCCATCACTGTCGTCCTGCTTTTGACATCTTTCCGATCCACACTTGACCTCTTTCCGCTCTCCCCCTCTCCATCCCTCTGTTTTCTTTCTTTTTCCTTCCGCGCTCATCACTTGGCTTATCGATTTTGACTGTATCCGCGTCACCTACTTACATTTCAATTTTACTTGCAAAAAAAAAACAAGAACTTTTTTTTTCTTTTTTCAAACCAACGTATCTTTTCAAGCTGAGCGGCGTTGAGACTCTGGAGACACAACTCGCGCGTGGCTACGTGAGTTTATGAATAAACGACGGCCCCGTTGCTGCATAAAACAGTCCGCGGGCGCGCTCGCGGAAGAGAGATGTACGTTTCGTCGCGCGTGCAATGCAGCACGGGGTGCTCTTACGAAAATTGACATATATGTTTTACGAACGCGCGAGTAGGTATACATGTATAAGTGAATTGCAGGAAGGACCGTTTTACTGTGCAGCCTGGGTAAGTAGGTATATACGAGCGTATGCTATTACATATACCGAGCGCGAGAGGCCACCGGAAAACGGCTCCGAGCTGCATGACCCGTTCTTTCGCATCGTCCCTCCGTAGTTGCGTCCTGCGTCTCTCTCTCTGCATCCACCACCGCACATTCGGTCGGTTTATTGTCACAATCGAAGGCGCGCACTATGTGTACAAATAGTCGCATCAAAAGATATTGTTACAATGTTATATTATAATTGATCCGGAAATTGTTTTCGAGCGCTGTACGTTTTTTTTTTTTTTTTTTTTCCTCTCCTTTTCCCGTCTCAACAGAGTTACAAAATGCGCTAGCTCGCACACGCACACACATTATTATAATATTACGTCTCACGCAACGGGCAAATTAATCAAAATAATTAAGTCTGTTGTGTATTTTTCGCGCGATCGTCAACGAGATTCGATTTTTCGAAGGAAACTTTCGAGAAAAATTAAAACAGCCTTGCTTCGCACAATCTTTTTCGGCGGCTCCTCGAGGAGCGAAAGCTCGGTACTCCCTTTCTCGGTGTTTTCCCCCTCATATTTACTTTTAATTTTCCATCCATCTTCTTTTTCGTCCGACAATCGCCTCAAAGTATATCACGCACAATTTCAATGTCGATACTTGATCATTATCATGAGTATTATTATTATTATTATTATTACTATTTGTTATGTTATAATTATTATTTTATAATAATAATAATAAACGTTATTGCTTGTCTCGCATTATCTTTAGTAATGTATACGCAATAAGAATACTGGTCAGCGTCACAGACTGACCGGATATATGTTTTATTTATGTTTTTTTTTTTCATTCCTTGCAATAAAACGCGTTACGATTACACGATTCGAAAAGTACTCTTGGTTAATGTTTTTCTTTTTCTTTCTCTGACACATTTTAATGCTCGAGTAGAATATAATACGTATATTTTTCATCATATGTATATAAGTGTGTATATCGTACCTAAATTTTTATGGAAGAACGTGTTGCCGTTTTCATTTATTTATCATTCTTTCGTTATTTTTACAGTGATATACGTCGTAATGTCGGTTTCAAAAAAATTGTACGGTACGCGTGTGGGTCCCATAACGATATAGAGAAAACATGCATCTTTTTTGTATAATATACTATATTTATGTATGTATGTATATATGTATATTTTTTTAAATTTTCAACTCCTATATCATTATTTTTATATTCTATCAACTGTTTTTGTTTCGCCGCACGAGATCATGAATAATACATCCTCTGAGATCCACGCCTCTCTCTCTCTCTCTCTCTTTCTTTTTCAACACTAACTCGCGTTTTTCATCATCGCTACAGACTGTTCGTCGTTTCCAGCCCTGAAGCCACGACTACTTTGTGCCTTCGTCGTCTTTCTTACGCTGACCAGCGAAGCGTTCACGTGTTGAAAAAGGTCGCTTTCGTCAATTTTAAATACTTGTACGCACGCTTGCGCGAGAAAAGGCATCGTTTATCGAGCAAATTTTTTCACCATTGCGTCGTATTTTGCTTTTCATTTTTGCACCTTGAATTCATCTACTATTCGCTATGAAATATTATACCGTTGAGTCTTTTAAGTATGATTTTTAGAAAAGTTTACCTTCATTTTTGCCCTTTCGTTATCTTTCATTGCTTTTTCCCGGGGAAACGAAAGTGAAACGGCTACATAGGCGAAAGGCGCCATTTGAGATTTTTGTTGAAAAAGATCATAGTTCAGTCCCCGAGCAAGAAATTTTTTTTTTCGACTTTAAAAACATTGTAATCTTTGGAGCAAAAAGACTTTGTGTTAATTTTGCTCAAAAATAAAATATGTTATACTGTCCGAGTTATTATCATCTTGCCCGGAGACTAAGCCCAAATCTTTGCAAACAAAAATCTGATCAAACCCTTCTTAGCCCACAACCACCAATATAGTATGTATAGAGTGAAGTATCAATTTAGTATACAAACACAATTGAGTCTGACCAAATCACGAAGAAAGAAAAGAATAAATGAGAAAAAGAGAAGCGTGCAACACTTGAGCACGTAGGTATAAATATTTGTACATGTTACAAACCAAAGGCAGTATTATATATATATATATATATATATATACAATAGTATTAGAAAATCTATGTATTAGTGACATTTACTAAGAAAATTATGATCCAAATTTATATATTGTACATAATAAGTGAACGCGAATAATACAAGCAAGCAGGCAAGCAAGTACACAAGCATAAAAATCAATTCAACAAAGCTATGTAGTACTATGTGTTAGTGTATCACCAAGATCTTTCCTTTCTCCGATTTTCATCGGCAATCATTATAATTTATTAGTTAAACGTTTGTATTTCGATTTTTTTTTTATCAGCCAATTTGTCAAAGGAAAAAAAAATGTATAACCGAGGGTTTCTGGAAAAAATGTTTAAATTATCCAATTGAGCGACAAAAATAATGGCGTGAACTCTTCTAATTATCATAGAAACTGCAATAACTTATTATTTTTCTTTTACAACGATTAAAAAGGTGACAAGGACGCCTTGATGTTTTCTCTATTTTACAACACTGATTATATCACTTTAGAACCCAAATCTTACATGTTAGCTGTGTCACACTTGCAAATTGTCTAAAACCACTTCAGTGAGATAATATAATACACAGATACTCTCGTGTCCTTTGATTAATACTTGATAATAATGATAATAATAATAATAATAATAATAATAATAATAAAAAGCGCGAGATAAATATGCAATACGATTATCTAAGTAACTAAACGACTTCAACTATGAAAATTTAACACTTCTATATAGCCAAAATACTACTGGTTGTACTTTTTTTTATGTATATACGTCCTTACCTGATTTCGAATAATTTGTTCCACCGGTATAGTTGTCTTCAAATCGGCAATAAATGCTACTGCTGCTGCTGTTTTCTGCTCTACATATTTGGTATATGTATATAAATTAATAAATCAATCAATAAATAATTAAATAAAAGATCAAAAATGGTAAAAAGGGTGTATACAGGAGGCAATGTAAATATATATACATATAAATATATATGTATATATAGAAAAAAAAGAGAATATGTAAATATCGCAAACACACAGACCAACACAATAAATATTACTAAGGCATATGAAAAGTAAAGGAGAAATTATATCCAACTGGGAAAAGGAGCGAAAAGAGTGAAGGTAAGGAGGATCATACGGATTTTTAATAATAATAATAATAAAGTATGAAAGGTAAATATATAAGTGACAGATACGAGGAAAATACACAAACATGTTAGCTACAAATAAGTTTTTAAACTACTTTATTGGCAATTTCTCTAGGCATGTCGACTAAACTAAATTACGGTTTTATCGTATCGGTGTTAGTGAGTGATTGCTTTGACTTGACTTAAACTTGCTTGTAAGTGAGTGAGTCAGATCTCCATCCATACGTACACAGGAGGCTACATACATGCGCGCAACTCGACATTCGATTTTTCTACAAAATTATCTCCTTCCAGCTACATCCATATATTAAGTATATACTTCTCTCATTGCCTTCAAAAACCGCCACAGTTTTAATCATCCATCTCTTTACCGTCTCTTTCATCTTTCCTTTCTTTCTCAATAGTTATTACTCCATTTTTCTTTCTTCTTTTTTTTTTGTTTTTACGCTAAGTAATTACTACTAATTATTACTACTATTGATTATTGCTTTCGGAAGCTAGTTTACGGAAGAGTCGAAAATATACAGAAAAATGCATGCACTTTTTATATATTTACATACGCGTGTCTACGCATATACGTGAGGCGCGTATGTACATACATCTATTGTATATTATACACACGCGCGATCGCGTGTATGGTATGCGTACACGCGCGTATGAGCAACGGCCCTCGACACAAAAGCTCGAGTTATCATCATCATCATCAATATATCATAATCATCATCACCATTATCAGACTTGCTAAGGAAAATAGTGGACAAACGTCCGACTATTATTATAACTGTAATTATTATTAATTATCGTTATCGTTAGACACTAATTACGTCGAGGTCCGCTAACACGTCGTACACTTTCACACCCGCTTGCGCGCATAATATTTATTGATAATAATAATGATAATAATAATCCACACGAAGCCTCAGCAACAAACGCTGATATCGACCCCTGTACGTGTGGCTTTGTATTTTGTTTCCTTTAAAGGTTCGTTATTATTAAAATTTACACCTTATCGGCGGCCATTCTCAATATTAATGATAATTATTTATTTGATGATTATTATTACTTTATAATTACTGTTATTCTCTCTTTCTCCCTTTCTCACACGAAAATTTTTGCTTGTGTATTACTTCAATTGTATCAATTATTGTTTAGTCTCCCTCTCTCTCTCTCTTTTTCTCACATTCTCTTCATCTCTCTCTCTCTCTCTCTTTCTCTCAATATGTCTAAAGATTGTTCTACACTGAATACGATGACGGCGAAGATGAGTGATCAATGAGAGAATGACAAGGGATGATAAAACCGTGGTGAGAATTATGGCGATGCTGTTTGTAGTCGAGCTAATTGGCATGGTTATGAGTCGTCTAAGAACGATAATAGTAAAAATTGAACTCTTTACAACAATGTGTACACAACACTACTACGACAACAATAATAATGGCAGCAGTAGCAGTAGTGGTGGTTAGCAAGAACAATGGTATTTTGTTATTGTTATTAGGAATATTAATTACAAAATAGTGAGGAACGCCCATAAAAGTAGTGCTCCTGCTAACCCATTATTATTATTGTTTTTCTTAAGTTTTTTTGTTTATATTTATTTTATTCAAATTTATTGTTCTCGTTTTGCTTTTTAAATTTCTTTTTCATCGACTTCGCACTTTATAATATAGCTACAATCTCCGACAATCACAATGCATTTTGTATTTGTTCATTATTGTTATTAGTTTTTTTTTTTTTTTTTTTTTTTTTTTTTTTTTTTTTTTTAAATTTTTTTTTATTTTTTTTAACTTTTTTTTATTTTATTATTTCTTAAAAATTTTTTTAATTTCATTTGTAAGATTTATCATCTTCATCATCATCATCGTCATCATTACGTACAATTATATGTTATAGTAAAAAATGAGTATTGACAGTTTTTCTAAGAATAGAAATCATAGCAAAAGCACGAAAAGAAAATATTACATCTAAGATTTTTATCAATGACTATGATAATGAAAGTGATGTTAAGATAATCAATAATATACATCATTTAATAACCGACATGCTTCTCGCAACTAAGATCCTTAGGATCCTACTAATACTATAATGGTTAGATTTCAAACTACAAATGCTATGGAACATAGACAAACAAAGGAAAAAAACAATTATTATTACATATTAATATAAATATTAGTGAGTTTTTGAGGTGTAAAAAAAAAATGAAATTACGTAGTTGACAAAAAGTCTTACATGTTACAAAATTCTGTGAAAGACCCAAAAATATAAGAGTAATAATTATAATAATAATGATTGAGTATTGGCGGCTAAAAGTGGTTTCGGACGCTCAGAAGTGTGACGGAATTACTTGAATCGTATTAGATAAAATGAAACGCAATAATACGTACGTACTTGCGTAATATGTTTGTGTGGATGTATGTCTGTATATGTATGTATACATATATATATAACTAGTCGTAAGTTAACTTGCCTAAGTAAGTAAGTAAGTAAGTATGTAAGTAATTAAGTTAATTATCACTATTATCCTCTATTGCGTAATCGTTAACTTGATAGCTTAAATGTATATCAACGCACACTTAATAAACTTCAACTCGTCTGCCGCGATCGCAAAAAGTATTACCTCTAAATTAAAAGTCGCGAGGGCCAAGAGGATCAATAACGTGTGTTGTATCCACGTCGTGAGTCATGCGAATGAAACGAACCGTACGAAAATTAAGTTAAGCCTCGCAGTTGCTCGGTTAAAAGAAAGGTAAACAATAAAATGAATAAAACCTTGGCGCAACTGTATCGGAAAGGGAATAATTTTCTTCGGGGATCACAAGTATCGAGAGAGGGAGAAGGATGGGACAATGAGTTCTAAAAGTATCTCGGCTGGTTGAAGTCAACGTTCTTACTATCACGCAAAAGGAAAAAAGTACGGGGAGCCCTTTGAGTACTCTCGTGCCGGAAATCGCATCGTCCGCCGCGTATCTTCTCCCTCTCCCGTTATCGCGCGCATTATATAGGGCCTGCAAACGCAAGAGAACGAAAGGGCAAAGGAGGCTCGCGCTCGAGTGACAGATACGAAACAATATACTACTAATAATACTTACAAATGAAGATAGTCGACGAGTCGTGACGATGGGGTACGATGAATTTTACAATTAGTAATATCGGTTCTAATATCAGTAGAATAATCGTGTAATAAATAAAACACGGGATGAGGGGAAAGGAGGGGGGGGGGGCGGTAGGTAAGTACGTAAGGAGAGAGCTAAAGGAGCCTGCAGTGCGCCGGAAACGCGCACGGTACACGTATGATGACCACACATAGGAACCCTAACGCGTCGCTGACGGGGGGCTGCCCGCTGAAAGAATAAAGGAAAGACAAGCTCCTCCTCCTCCTCCTCTTCTTCTTCTTCTTCCGCTGCTTCAAAGTGGGTAAATACAACGCGCGCCGACTGCACTACTTCTTCTTCTTCTCCTCGAGCTTCGCTCGGCGATGGCCCCCTGGTATATAGTGTAACTGCAGCGGCAGCCCCCTCCCGCGGATTAATAATAAATTTACGGAGTCGTTCCAGTCTTTCCGGGTCCTCTCGTGTCCGGCGCTCCTTACACCCCGCATTAGACGTACATGCCCATACCGTACATCGAGCCCCAGTCGACGCCCTGGAAGCTCGACATGTCGACGTTCGTCAGGGAGTAGCCCTGGTAGGGATTGGGCGGCGCCGGGGAGTTGGCCTGGGGCTGGCCGTGGGCCTGGTGGGCCGCCGGGTTCTGGGTCATCTGGGCCCCGGGACCGGCGGCGGCGGCGGCCGCCGCAACAGCCGCCGCCGCCGCCGCCGAGGCTGGGATCGAGTAGGGCGCGTACCGGTAGGCCGACAGGGCCGTGGCCGCCGTGGCCGGGTAGCCGCCCGCGGCGAACAATTTGTTGTAGCTGACCACGGCGTTCTGGACCTGGGCGGCGGCCGCCGCGGCCGCCGCGGCCTGCACCTGCGCGGCCTGCGCCTGGGCCTGGACGACGTACTGATTGACGCCGGCGGCCGAGGCCATGGGCAGGGCCTGCTGGGGGGCGAGCCTGACGCCGAGGGCCCCTAAGACGACGCGCTTGTTGAGCGCCAGGGCGCCGGGCTGGACGGCCTCCTTGGGCTGGGCCTTCTTGCACTCGACCTTCTTGTTCTTGATCGTGTGGAAGTGGATCTCGCAGACCCGGTCGACCACGTCCTCGTTCTCGAAGGTCACGAAGCCGAAGCCCCGGTGGCGCTTGGTCTGCTGGTCCATCAGCATGACCGTCTCCTCGACCTTGCCGAACTGGTTGAAGTAGGCCTTGACCTCGTCGCTGCTCGTGTCCTGGCTGACGCCCCCGACGAAGATCTTTTTGGTGCGGTTGGCCTGCTTCGCCCGATTTTTCGGGGTGGCGTGCTTCGGGTCGATCTTTTTGCCGTCGAGCGTGTGGATCGGGCACTTTAGGACCTTGTCGACGCTGCTCGGCTCGGCGAACGTGATGAATCCGAAGCCCCGGCTCCGCTGCAACACCAGAAGGGGGGGACGGGACGAACCCGGGGGGAGGTTGGTCTTTTAGTCGGGCTTGCTTTCTTCTCCCGCGAGGGACGTTGTTTTTTGAACATTAAAATTAAAAACGCGAGCGGGGTGCGACAAGAGTCTCACGTGGTAGTTGGTGTCTTATGTACCCTGTGCCACAAGCAGTTTGATTTCTCTCAACTGATGATCATTGTTCATCGTCGCTATTTACAATCACAGTACCCTTGAAAACTTTTGTACTTCAAAATGAACCCCAAACATTACAAAATTTCAACAAAATACAAAAACTTGCGAATTACTCGCGAGGATTATTACAAATTTGGTAAATCTTGAAAACCTAACGTTAGTATTTATTTCATCCGTCGTGGATTGGATTATTGAAAAAATGGTAGGAACGATTTTAATTCGATTCAAGCTAAGTCTGAAAGAGTCAACTTTGAAACTTGATACGTCGATTTCTGTACGTGACAGCTCGCTTGAGTTTTAATGATGAGTGTGTATAATGTAGTGTCGAATGGTATCCCTAGGAAAAGTCGTTTTGTCACCAACTACCTTAAAAAGAAACGAGGTCTCTACTTGTACCGAAAGCCATCAGCCAAAGCGCGAGCTAGTAGTCCGACCACTGCAAGTAGTCAAGATCCGGGTATGGTCAGACGCGTTTGTCCTACCGTGTATCATAAGTATAATGCGCACACCCGGTATAGCATGCGATGCCCCGACCGTAAAGGCACAGTCGGCGCGCCGAATAAAACAACGGGCAAGAAAAGCGGTGGAGGGGCCAAACCTGCGTAACGGGGTCCTTCATGATGAGAACGTCGGTGACCGTGCCGAACATGTTGAAGTACTCGCGCAGCTTTTCGCTGCTCGTCTGCCAGGACAGGCCGCCGACGAAGAGCTTGCCCGGGGCGGGATCGCCGCCGTTGGGCGTGCTCCTGCCGGAGCTGCTCGAGTGGCTGCCGTTTATCGGGACGAGGCTGTTGTGGTACTCCTCGATCCCCGTGCCGTTGGCAGCTGCCGCGGCGGCCGCCGCCGCTGCTGCGGCTGCTGCTGCCGCCGCCTCCATGCCCGTGCTGAAACAGAGGATTTTTGTCGTTGACCTTTACTCCCCGGCTCGTTTCTATTTGCGCCCAACGATTTTACTCGTGTGGCTGATATTAGTTTGAAAAAAAAAAAAATCTCCCCGTTGGTATCCGCATATTACATAATTATATACATATTTTTTTTTTTCTCGTTTCAGCTGATACCACTGGTAATCGTCACCGGCTTCGGTATCGCTATGGTACCCCTTGTCGTGTGGAGCAAGACTTTTAGGACGGCAATAGACGTTCGGTAAATATTGCTATCGAGTTCTTTCTTGTCAACCTACTCTACTGCACCGTTACTCAACAAAATACACAGCCGGAGTAGTCATGAGAGTTTCACAAACGACCAAATCGATTCATTGGCTGATATTTAATTTGAAAAAATTCTTCATTCAAGTAATATAGGCTCAACGGTCAACGAAACGCCCACTGGGTCATCCGAATCTTAATATGTCTAATAGCACTGCTGCAATGTATTTCGCAACAAATAGCAATTTCGTATTGTTTCAACGGTGCAGGTTTAAAATACAGAATCAACAATGAGCCCGATCGATCGATCAGTCATCGCAGTCGAAACAATCGCTCGAAACTTCGGACTCCTCTGCGCCGCGAGACTCGACCGAAACCTCAAATCCTATTTTTCTCTTTGTTTTTGTTTTTCCGATAACCCAAAGCAGATCCCCCGAAAATCCACACGCAAACTTTCTCGATAAACGCCAAACTCTGGCATTACAGTTTCAGTAACAAGACGCCGCCCCGGTACGAGATGACGTCGCACCCGACGTTTTTTGACCTGCGACATCCCCGCAACCTCAAGGTGAGCGAAGAAAAAAACCACCCACCATATTTACCTGTACTGGTTGTACATGCCAAAACATATGACGTAGCCAGTGGCCCCGCTCCTATGTACTATTATACGCTTCCCCGGTCATTAAACGCATATAATATACATGTATTGGATCTCCTTCTCCTCCTCGGCTATACCCTGTTGCGGGCCACCACCCACAGGAAACAATAGAGCCTACGCGCACACCCGATCCGCGGGAGCTTTTTTCCCCCCCCCCTCCCCTGGCGCGGCTAGCGAGCGAACGAGCGAGCCCAACCCATATGCACGGCATCGCGACATAAAGTAGGCGAAGGAACCGAACGAACGTTGGGAAGGGGGCGAGGGTGTCCCTCGCCCCTCGCGGCTAATAGAAAGGAGCCGAGGCGGGCGCGGACGGGACGAAGGCGGGGAAGAAAGGCCGGAGGGAGCTTGCGAGGGTGGAGGTAGAGAGAGAGAGAGAGAGAGAGTAACCGGCGGATCAATATACTCGCCCCGTCCTTTTCTCGGGGGGGGTGGGTGGAAGCGGCCCTAGCACAGACCTGGGGGGGAAGAGGAGGTTCGTCGGTTGCTCGGGGTGCGCGGGCGCGGCGGGTGGTCGTACTCTCTCGCTCTCGCTATTTCACCGTTTCTCCATCCATCCATCCATCCCTTCGCGGCTCGTGTGGTGCGTATACGTACGTACGGGGTAGGAGTGAGAGCCCCCCCCCGGGTGGTGGTGCTAGTGGTGGTGGTGGTGGGGGTGGTGGTGGTGGCGGAGGAGCGAGACGGACGGAGGCGCGGCGAGCGCGACGCAGTGCCGTCGCTCGGGAGGCTCGAGCGGACGCTCTCCGTAGTCCTTGCGCGAGCGCCCGACCAGCAGCAGCGGTGCCTCGGCCGTACTGTACCGTCTCGTATACATGACGTGCATACGTGTGCATGGACTTTACATTTTTTTTCGTTTTTTTTTTTTTCCTTCATCGGGACTGCGCTGCTGCTCTGGCCGTTGCGTCCGGGTCCGCGAGAGAGAGAGCTTTACGTAACGCAACGCGACGCGCGTGTGACCGTCATTGAATCATCGGAGGAGGAGGAGGAGGAGGAACCACCGAGGGAGTGTAATATACAGAGAAGAGAGGGGCGTGTGTACGCGCGACGTCGGGGATATTGTCCTGTCACAGCAGTACGGTCTGTTCGAGTTACTGGTGTGTCGGGACATTGTCCTCGGCTCGCGCAAGTTCAGCGCCAGGAGCAACGACCATCGCCAGCCAGCCAGCCAGATAAGAAGAGTGTATATATATATAATGCAGTACAGTATGGTATATAGAGACGCGAGTGTGTCTGATGTGCAGGAGGGGGGTGGGGGTGGTGTAACGACAGAGGGAGCAAGGGACGTCCGCAGTTACGGCGTCGCCGCTGCTGTAACTCGATCGCGTCGTACTTATTTCGGGGGTACCGTGACGGGAGCCGTCCGACGCCGCCGCCGCCAGGGAGTATATAGTGCGCCGTCCACCCGCACACAAAAGCGCGTACACATAACTCTGCATCGGAGAGCCGAGGGCGAAGCTGGGCGAATCCCGAAGGGAAAAGGGAGAACTGGGGATCGGGGGGAGGGCGTTCGATGCTGTCGTAGAATACGATCAGCCATGCATATAGACGGACGAAGAGAGAGAAATAGGGGGAGTCGGCCGGTGGGTGCCGTTGCATTAATACCACCAGGGGCGGGTCGCTCTGCTGAATCCGCCGTGTCTGTCTGTCCGTGCGAAAACGGGATCGGCGCTAATTCCGCTGAAAAAAAGATGGAGGTGATGAGAGGGGGGGGGGGGGGATCGAACGATAATAACCGGGCCTCGGGGATACACCTGCGGAAGAGGGGGGGGACGCGGATGAGCATTACTTCTGTTGAAACCTAAATACATCTACCACTGTGATTCGTGGGTGCGTGAGGTTGTGCGCGCAGGCGCGTGTGCCGCTTGGCTCGCTACCCCCCAGGAACAGATATACACACGTACACCATATCGCGTACCAATTGCGGTGGTGGCGATTCCCCGTATGGGTGTGTACCGTGGTACACACGCACGCCATCGTCGGAAAGTAGGTAGGTACATCATCAACCGTACGACCTGCGCTCGAAGGGGAAATCCCGGCGCAGCAGCAGTCACGAGTGATGGGAGGAACCCGGGGGGGGGGGGGGGGGGGCGGCGGGGGGAACAACCGGCAGAGCGCGCGGGAAGGGGGAGGCGAGATCGGGGCGCGACGGGCGAAATCGCGGCCAGCACGAACGGCGCGTCCGTAGGATAGGATCCGGTCTGCTCGTGCCGGTCGATAAAGGCGCGGCTCGTAGCAGCAGTAGCCTGCCTGCCTGCCAGCGGTGCTGGTGGCGGCGGCACCTCTCTCCTCTCTCTCTGTGGGTGTACTTTGTTCTGTTCTGCTGTGCCGTTGTACATGCGATCGGAAATTGGGGGAGGCGGAGTGACTATCGCTGCCCCCCCCCCCCCCCCCCCCCCCCCCCCCCCCCCCCCGGGGCCCCCCCCCCCCCCGCAGGATGGTCCCACTCTGTTCGTACGTCTGTCCGTCTGGGCGAGAACTCTGTTTCATCCGCGTGGGCGTACTCTCGCGTGCGTTGCTCCCGTTAATAGAGCGACGGTATAATGATCTATTGGGCTCGATTCGAAGGGTATGTAGGCGGTGATGGTGGCGTGTCTCGATGATAATTTCCTGCGTCCAACATCGGAATATCGGTCGGACGTAGGGGTATTGCTTTAGATCGAGCCAACTGCACGTATTAGGCACCGACGAATCGTTGAGTCGTCAAAAGGGAGCTCAGGATCGGGGCCGCGATACGCGAACAGAGTATAGGATAGGAGGGAGACATCATCCTGTTCCCGTGCGTGAGTAACAAAAACAGTTTTCGTCTCCCGGGTTCGATATTGGCCCACCGACTTTGAATAGGTATACCCGTTATGTTTACGCACACTGACGGGCATACCCCGTCAGACGATAAGATACACACCTCGTCCTGCTCCGTCGCGGCACAGTGTAGCACGCGAATTTCGTCCACACGCGCCGATAACGATCGATGGCCGGCCGCTTCCAGCCAGCCCGAGTCAGTAAATAGGGTCATGTTTCTCCGATTCAGTCAAGGCTAGGATTCGAGCGGGTGTCTTTGACCTCCCGTGCGATACTCTCTTTCTCTCTCTCCGCAGCTACGCTCGCGCTCGAGCAAGGGAGGAGGGATCGGGGTTGGAGGCTTGTGCAGGTATGTACGTATCTACCCAGTACACGCGACGTCGTAAATTACAGGCCAAGGGGCGGAAAAAGGCAGCGGTCGGTGATGCTCGAAACTGTACGCAAAGGCTGATCGATCACCCGTAGACATGGATTCTGGGCAGGGTGATGGAGGAGGCCGTGCGTGTGCGCTCTTGTGGCTGTTACACGTGTCTTGTTTCGTTTTTTTTTTTCATGAAAATAATTCCGGTGAGCGCGATACGATCGAAAGAAAAAGGAGAGAAAAGGGGTTGTGCGCAGCTGCGTCTCGATCGCGGCGCGGGGCCACCGAACCTATCGATCGCCGAAACGAAAGGACACAGTACACCAAACACGGGAACAACCTACCTCGGCGCGGCAAGTGCAAAAATTTGTAGGCCAGTCTATAGGCCATCACAACGGCTGCAGCTGGTATTGTAACAGAGACATCTGACTGTGGTGTATACAACAGCTGATCGCGAGTTCCGTTCGCGTCGATGGACGCGGGGTTTGTTTTCACTGCGGGCTGTACCGAAGCTTGGTTTGGCGTGAAACTTAATGATCTAATTTGTGACGGACCCGAGATTTCGAAACGACGAATGCCGAGTAGTAATATATATATATATATACATGATACTGCGTCGAAAGGACGAAGCGCGAAGAGAGCGCCGGACTGCGGGGGTACGGCGCGGGGCCCGAGTAATTGCGACAGTGGGGTATAATACAAGTACAATCGTAAAGACGTCGCGGGAGAGATAGATAGATGGATAGATTGGATTATTATTTGTGCTCAGGTACAAAATTATAATACATTTCGAATACAGGCTAGTAACAACAATAATAATACTGATAGTAATGCCACGCATAAAGCTAAAGAAACACAAGCTTTACATAAATAAGTTGAATACATTAATAGTCAAGAACGTTAATTCACAATAAAATCGCTAAAAGAGAGATACAGAGAGAGGCTCTTTTCAGCCGCGATCCGGCGAATTACGGCCGGCCAGCCGGGCAGGGGTAGAGGCCGAAAGAAAAGAGGACGGGGGGGTCGCGTGCACCGAGTCGAGGCGGTAAACGCGCGTATAATACATGGACGGTCGAAAGGTAGGGTGAGATAGCCTCAGAGACGCGCCTGCGTACGCGCGGGCCGGGAGGGTAGTGGGTGGCACTCGTGTGCGGGGGTGAGCGCTGGTTCAGGTCACCGCGGTCAGATGTCGGCACCGCTGCCGCGGAGCAGCGCCGGAAGGAGGTGTGGAGGGTTGCTCCCCCCCCCCACCTCTTCCGCTCGCTCGGTAAATATACATGTTTGTGCATGCGTGGCCCGGCCGCGGCGCGCACCCCTCGGAAGTTTCCTGCATACCTATATATACTCTGTGTGTATATTACAGTGACAGTGGCAATGACACTAAATTCCCCTGACACGCGCCCATCCCTCCACAGGGTTGGGGTATAAGCATCCGTCTGTGCGTGTGTATACGCGCGGACAAACTCTTTTACGCCGTATTCAAACGCGTATGGGGACTCGGCG